>APFE030935290.1:114725-152188 GCA_000404065.3 Pinus taeda
GCACAGGTAGCCGAGAGGGGCAAGAAGCCCATGATTGAGGAGAGAGTGTCAGGTGATCCGGTTATTGATCTTGACGCCGGTTCTCCTAGCACAGAGCTCAAGGATATCATCCGAGAGCAAAGCACCAAGATTCATTCGCTGCAAACAAAATTATTGATGGAAAAATGGATAATCAAATATTTAGAGTAGCGAAACAAATAGCTTGAGGATGAGAAAGAGTTGGATGAGCTATGGAGGATTCGAAGTGATCGAGTCATCAACCGTAGGAGGCCCGGTGACTTGCTGCCCAAGGAGAGGGAATCCATGCTTATCCGGGTGAACACACACTTGGAAGAGCTGTTGGCTAAGGCCAATCGAAACAACAAGTTGCTAAGGAACATGAAAAATGATTATTGGGCAAGGATGCATGTTTGCAAAGCGAAGATGAAAATGTTCCAAAGAAGGTTGTCCAAGGTCCGCAAGAGGAGGAAGAAGACCAACCCACTCTGTATCTTGGCTGAGGCCTCTCTCACTCACCATGATACTCATTATCTTCCTCCTAGCAGCAAACCCAAGAGATTTTGAGAATTTTGAGGCATTTTTGGCATTTTTGGGAATTTTACAGGTTTTGGCCATTCGAGTGGTCTCAACCCGTACGCAACCAGTCATGAGGATAGCTCAGAACGGGGAAAACTATACATTTTTGGATTTTTCATGCAAAGATACACTTGCCTATGGAAGGATTTCAAATTTTGTGAAGATTTGGGCTCCCAAAAGCTCAAAATACAGGCAAATTTTGACTTTCTGCCCCTTTTTTGAGTTGCAGAAAGCAGTCTTGGGAGATTTGATTTTTGAGGGGTCAAATCAACTCCAAATTCATACATTCTAGTTGGGTTGGAAAGTAGACTTCCAGACCTTTCCAACGAGCTATCCTGCACCTAATTTGGACACTGGAAAGGCCCTCAAACAGAGCTTCAAATGGGCAGGACCAGTCAAGATGAGGGGCACAACCACTCAGGCAAATTTGCTAGTTTTGACTAGTTCGGCTAGCAAAGCACTGTTTTCACCTTGGTTGACTATTTGAGCATGTAAATGATGGATTTTTGTGTAAATTTCATGGCATTAGATACTTTTACTCTTCTTTACCACTTCTAGAAGCTTCTTTGATGTAAATAGTAAATATTTAATGCATGGATAGGTTTCCTATGTTTTAGAGGCAAGTTGTTGAGCTGGCCTATTATCTAGTGATTGATTTAGAATTAGTTGCAACAGCTCCTAGGAAGCTGAGCTAGACCCCTAGAGGTGGGGAAACGAGTTGGATCTCCTATATTATGCCTTCTCTTCTTCATTTTCATGGTTGGACTCTAGAGGGAGAAGCTCATTTGTATATTTTACTTGTATTTCTGCAATTTGAGGAAAAGGAAGGCCAAGGTTTTGCAGACTTCATTGTGGATTCTTGTGGATTATTATGTTGATGGTGTGTTTCCTACTTGTCATTGTAAGTGTGTTTATGTGTTCCATCTCTTATTCTCTTGCTACTAATTAAACAAAAGAAGTGATAAAGTTTGAATTCATGCATGCCATGCTCAGCTTTCAATTTTGTTTAATATTTATGTTTTCCACTGTCTAGAGAGGATTCAAATTCATTGTTTGCCCTCTTTAGCTTTTCTTCTTTCCTCCTTGATCATCCATCTCAGCTAAAGGCATCAGCACAAACTCCTACCTTGCCCCAAAGACCCACCTGCAAAAACTGAGCTCAATCCCCGCACCCTGAATTGCACTCCCTCCAATTGCCACCAAAAACCCCAAAAACTTTAAATCAACCCTCCTTATCAGTTTACTAGCCTAATATCAGTGTTTCTAATTGGTCAACTCATCCTATTGAAAATTTAACGAGATTGATCAGAGAGAGCCTTCTCATACCCCGTAGGGCTAGCTACGAGGTGAAATGGTTTGATGTAGCCTTGAGATTTGTCTATCTCAGCCTAGGTGAAATTTCAAGTGCTAACACCATGGTAGCTTGCATGTAGAGGCATCATGTGATCCATTTCTTTTGCAGCAAATACAATGTAAATCTGCCTTTTCTCCTTGAGAATGTCTGCCCCCCCTGCCTCTGAAGTATCTTCCTCTTCCTCTTCGTCCACCTCTTTCTCTTGTAGAATCTTGAGCAGGATATTTTTCTTTATTAGCCAGGCATACAGTCTCTTCAGAAGATTCAGGGACTGTCTTCTTTCCAAAGGCTTTTTCTCTTTCAGCAAACTTTTTCACAAGAGAGTCAAAGGTTATATCATTGAGATTTCCATTTGCTTGCAAAGACTCAAGATAATTGGAGTATGTAGGATAAAGTGCCTTGAGAAAAGCAATAAGAGAGATATCCAGCTCAACTTTATTGGATTTGATATCATGCATTATAGACTTTATTTCAGATGCAAGAGCAAGAGGATCATTATTTTGTAGTTCAAGTGTGAAGAGTTTAATCATGAGTTGGACGACTTCAAGTGCAAAATGTGAGTCATAGAGTTCTTTCAGCTTTTGTAAAGCTTCAAAGGCAGTTGAATATGATGAAATGTGGCGACTCACCTCTTTATTTACAGATGCTGTAATTAATGCATAAGCTTTGTTGTTCTTGCTTTCCCAAATGGCGAGCTCTTTGTCTGAGGTAGGCTTTTCTGGGTCACTTTCTCCTTCTCCGACACACACTCCTTTCCACAACTCATTGAAGATGAGGGTGTGTTGTATCATTCGAGACCAATCATGATAGTTCTCCTTGCCAATGAGAACTATTCCCACCATGGATATTGTTGAATGCATTCTATGAAAAAAAATAAGTTCTGCTGATAGAATAATACTTCTGATGGCAAAAAGAATGTGCTTTTGTGGAGGAAAAAAAAAACTGTTGCTGCTAAAAGAATGATTCTGATTCTGCTACGCCATTTATATATTATTGACCATTGAAACAAATGTTGATAACATGCTACCACTGTAACATATATCACCACATATATATCACCGCATAAATAATTTGAGCGCTCGTGTTAAACGCTGCCACTGTAAAATGTGAGCACTGTGTTGAAGGCTATCACCGTATCATATATCACAGCATATATATATCACATAAAAATTGAGCACTTGTGTTAAACGCTACTACTGTAACATATATCATCGCATATGCATAAACAATTTGAGCGCTTTGTGTTACTACTGTAATATATATCACATCATATACATAAACAATTGAGCGCTTTGTGTTAAACGCTGCCCAAACGTCCGCAGGACATGGTACCAGTGGGCGAATCTGAGATCAATTACATCGTCTACCATGTCAGTTACAACGTCAGGCCATTGCTGGGCGGTCTCGGAAGAATATAGTATCCAGTAAGGATGGCAAGTAATACACCAGCTTAGCTCATGGGTCTGCCCAAACATCCGCGGAACGGAATCACCTAAACTTCATGATGGAAAGCAATTTTGAGAGGTGGACAGTATGCCACGGTTCAAAGAACTAGAAAAATGATTGATTCAAACAATGCAGGGGTTAGCAAATAACAAATCAAATATCAACTTCCAACATTTACTGTTCCCCCACTGCCTCAGAAGTATTTTTCAATAGCAATTTTTAAATCTTTGGAGCGATTCTTTACACTACAGTATGCCGCACTCACTGTCAATACAGGCAATACAGTGATAAAAATGGCTTCCAGGTTACAATGGCTCTATCACGGTACCTATTTATGCAAATAAAAGGCAAGCATACCTCAGATTGAGGTTTCATTCAAATGGGTATAAAAAAAACAATATTACAAGGCCATGACCATGAATCCGTTGCGCAAGTCCAGATAAATACATCATATTCACAAAACAGAAGTAGGGTGCTTGAGAAACCCAGATTTAATTTTCAGAGTCCAAAAATGAGTCGAACAGTACCATCTTTTCGAGTCCCCTCAAATAGCAGTTGCTTTCCCTTCAACTGCCACAATAGATCTTTGGCATCAAAAGCTTAGTGGACAGATGCGTTAATGGACAAAGCCTAGAGGCGCTAGAATGGTTTTGGATTCTGAGTGAACTCAGGGCAGAGCAGGTGTGGCAGAATGACAGAGGCGTTTGAGGACAGAGCTCAGGTTAGAATGACAAAGGACAGCAACAGAAATGAAGGGAGTTACAACTATTTTAAGAACTGGCTCTGATACCATGTCAGGCCAGGTATTAACTCTCCAAAGGTAGTAAAACTGATTCATTTATTTCATTAGGTAGCTATTGTTATATACAAGAATGTGATTGCTCAGTTAATCTTCTTGATGACTATTCACATTCCAAATTCACCCAATGGCAGAGGATTAGGTGTCAACACAAGTGAAAAATTTAATGAATGAATCAGTTTCCTAACATATAGAGGCAAGTTGTTTTGATTGCCTAGATTTTAGTTCCTTGTTTAGAATTGGTTCAAACAGCTCCTAGAATGATGAGCTCGACCCCTAGAGGCAAGGAAATGAGTTGGGGTAGTCTATATCATGTATTTCCTAAGTCATTTTCATGGTTGGACACTTGGGATTGCTTTGGCATATCATTGTACATATTTTGTCTCCATTTTTGGCTAAGGAAAGACCAGGGTTTTGAAGCACTGTTTGGGATCCATGAGGCTTTATGTTTTGATGGTGTGCTTCTCTCAGTAATTGTAAGTTGTTATGTGTATCATTTTCCTTCTCTCATCTTCTACAATTGAACAAATGAAGTGTTAAGGTAGAATCCATAGATATTTATTCTCTGCCTTTAAATTTGTTTGATTTTCAATGTTTTCACTTGTTTAAGCAGAATCCTTGAAACCTTCTTGCTCTCCTTATCTCCTCGCCAGTCTAATCTACACATTCATTCCCTTTAAAAGAATCAAGACAATCACCTTCCTTGCCCTATTGAGACCTCCGCAAAAACTATGCCTCATCCCCAAGCCCAGATTTCCCTTTCCCTATTCCAACACAAAAACTCCTAAAAAGTCAAATCAAACCCTTGTACTTCATATGTAGCCTAATATTAGCTTCTATTTCATTCATCTTGAGCCCCATCGAATATCTTTGTCGAGTTTGGCCCGGAGAGAGCCCTCTCCTGTCCTCGGAGGGCTAGCTACGAGGCTGAGCATGGTTTGATGTGGACCTAGAACCTTGCCTTTTCAGCTTGAGGCAAATCTAGGCTCTAACATAGTGGCAACTCCACTGGGGAAACTAATTTGGTTGTGTGTTAGTATTCTTCATTTTGAAACTATAGACGGAGTCTGAAGATTAGCCAGGTAGCCTTCGAAATGCTTTTGCTTTGCATTAGAACAAGTAGATAAACGCTACTACAGTCAATCTCCGGTCTAGTCTCATTAACGGGAACTCTAAGTTGAGAACACCCCAGTACATTTGATAATTCGAAGCTGTGGATGATTAGCTTACGAATTCATAGGCTGAGAAAGTTTTTTATGTTCCTTTGATCTTTTGAAAAAGCAAACTGGCTTCAAGAAGACATACCAGAGCTAATCCAGATCCAAATCCGCCTCCTGTCTCCGAAAATCCCAATTTGATTCCAAGACTCCTTATTCAAGAAAGCTTTGTGATTCCCGTGATTAAATCTCGTTCATGTCCTACAATTTTTGAATATCTTGAAGATCTTGATTTTGATGAAAAGTTTGAATTGGCATTGTTTAAAACCAAGTTTGAAAGTTCTCTTGATTCTACAGTCCCAAATCCGGACGTCATTGCAGCTCTTAACATTGAAAAGTCTAATAAGTCTATTGAGAATTTTATTTTAAGACAACTCCAAACTACAATTGAAGTTTCAACTATCGCTGATTTTCTAGAAACTTCATCTGCCACCATTGGATCTTTCATCACGGTATCCACCTCCATAAATCCTACTGAACCGCCCTTCATTCCCACCATCCCCTGTGTAGCCTATAATCTTTGATCCAAAGTTTGCAGCCAATTCACTTTCATCTACTCCTTCTATACCCAAAAGTACTTCTCCTCCACACACCCCTCCTCATACACCTCACACATCAGCAGCACCTACTCCCCCAACATCTCCAAGGCCGATTGCAAATCCACCAAGAGCCATTGCTTCTTGTTTTTCTCTTCTTGCACTACCTCAAGTTTTGGATGACATGCCAGTAGACTATCAGAGTAACATTCCATTGTTCGATGGCACTCCTCAAAGTGGTCCAGCTCAATAGCATGTGGACAAAATGTCAGATTTCTTTAAGCGGTATGAAATTGATGAAGAAAATGTAACAATGAGACTCTTTGTGCAAACTCTTGGCGGTGAGGTAAGAAAATGGTTTAGAGCTTTGGCAGCTATAAGTATTCCTACCTTAGAAGAGCTTCAAAAACAGTTTTTGGATCGTTGGGAGGTCAGGAAAGATCATCTTTAAATCACTTCCGAATATACCAAGATCATGCCAAATGTCGGTGAGTCCGTGCAAGACTACTGTAATATATTCAATATGGTTTATAATGTAATTCCCGATGATTTAAGGCCATCTAGAAATTTAGCTTTACTTAAGTTCCTGGATGGTTTTGAACCTGATATGGTGTATCAGTTACGGGAGAAAGATCCGACTACCTTAGAAGAGCTGTAGAAGACTGTTGTTAGTGTTGAGGCAAATTTGAATGACAAAAGAGAAAGATTGAAAGCTGAGAAGAAGGTCTCAATAAAAGAAGAAGCTTCTACATCAGATCAGGTACTCTACAAGGTAGAAAAGTTGATTGAAAGATTAACACTTGATAAGCCTGAACCGTAGATTCGGAATCCCAATTTCTGTGGCCAACAGTAGCCACAATACAGGATCAAACAACGTGAGTAGCGAGCACAAGAATCGACATCACAACAGTAGCAAGTAAAGACACCTCTTCAACAGAATTTTGTTGGTCCTGAATCTGATGATGAAGACAATGTACTAAGAGAGGAAAATCACTTATTTACTCCTGATGACATGCCCATTCTTATCACTGAGGATGATGAGTATGCAGGAAATTCAGCAGTACAAAACGATGAGGATTATATTTTGGCGAATGACACCGCTCTTGAAGAAGAGTCTGATGAGTACCAAAGAGGCTATATGAATGCTTTGTCTGCACAGCAGTGTCAGTATTCACTTAGAAACAAAAATGTTCCCATAAATCCAATCCATAAGAGAAAAGAAACTCTAGCATCCAAAAATGAGGCACCTGATGCACAAAGGAAAGGGAAAGAGGCAGTTGATCCCAATATCAACAAGTCACAATCAGCAGAAAATTCAAATCAACCAGTTGTTCCAAAGGATAAAGCTGAAAGAAAAGATGTCCCAACCAAAGAGGTAGAAATGACCTCCACTTTTAGTCTGGAAAATGAAATTTCTAAATTAAATGTTTCCATTCCCTTGACTGAACTAATGAGGAACAATGATTATAGAGGTCAAGTCTCTAAAGTTTTGAATTTTGATCCAATGTTTGATATGGTGAGTGTGGAGGATGATCAACCCGAGCTGATGTTTGGACCAACATTGAATGGTGAGTCTCCAGACAACAATGTGCCACCTTTTTATATTAGTTTGAGATTGCATGATTTTGTGTTACATAATGCGATGTTTTATTCCGGCACTTCTCACAATCTTATGCCGAAAGCCATTATGGAGAAGTTGGGTCTGGATGTCACAAGGAGATACGATGATCTCTTTTGATTTGATTCTAGCAGAGTGAGATGTATTGGGCTTATCAAAGACTTGGTCACAAGTTTGGATCAGATCCCCACGAAGTATGTTTTGATGGATGTTGTTGTGGCAGACATTCCTCCTAGGTTTGGTATGCTTCTTTCCTGGTCTTGGAGAGCAAAGTTGAAAGGGACATTACAACTAGATTTCTCCTATGCAACGATTCCTATGTTTGGCCAAATGAGAAAATTGTACCGGGAACAAAAAATGAAATACATGATTACAAGCAAGGAGAAACCAATTAATCATCCGATTAATTATGTACATACAGATCTTGAGTCTTTTGTTTCGTATTCAGATAGTTTCAATGATATAGATAGTCAGTTAGTTGTAGCAGATGATATTATAGAAATAAAGAAGAATTTCAGAGAAGTTTTGAAGAGAGAGGGACATGAAAAGTCGAACACCATTGAGCAATCAACTGAAAATAATGGACAACAAGAAGGAAAACCTGAGTCGACAGAGTTTCAGCACCTAGAAGAAGATGAAGAGGGCCTGTGGACCATGGATTTCGATGGTACAATGGGAAATGATGGTGTTGGAATCGGAATTTGGGTACACAATCCTTTGTCTTCTCCGAACAAAGTGCCTAATAATGTGCGGGTATGTTCTTACAAACTAGCATTTGATTGTTCAAACAATGAAGCCGAGTATGAAGCTTTGATTGCTAGACTAAAAATTCTTAGAAAGCTAAATGATAAGAGGATTGAAGTATATGGTGACTCCAAATTAGTGATTAAGCAAGTTAAAGGTGAATATCAAGCAAAACACCCTCGGATGCGAGCTTATCAAAATGCTATTCTAGACATCCTGAAATTGTTTTCAGATTATACCTTGACGTGTGTGCCTCATATGCAAAATGGCATTGATGATGCACTTGCTAAGGCAACAAGGAATTTGAAGATCCCTATGAACTCTAGTAATAAATTTGAAATCCATGTCAAGCATCGTCCGACTGTCCTGGACAATCAAAGATATTGGCAAGTTTTCCAAGACAATGAGGAGATTGATGATTTTATGCAAAACAAAGGTAAGTTCAAAGATACCTCAATTGATGTCGAACATGATGATGGTAAAGATGATGTGCAGATCAATCAAATGGAAGTGTTGCAGTTAAAGGATAAAAACATTCCTAAAGGGTTTATACCATTAGAAGAGCTCTTTGATCAAAATGACCTAGCCCGCAAGCCAACATTGCAGCCAATAGAAAAGGGGGTTGACGAGGTCAATATCGGAACAGCTACCAATCCTAAAATGGTAAAATTGTCCAAAGCATTGCCACAAAAAGTAAAGGCCAAATATATCAGTTTGTTGTCATCTTTTGCTGATGTGTTTGCTTGGGATTATTTGACTTGAAGACATATGATGCCAAATTAATTGAGCGTACCATCCCTATCAAGCCTAATCAAAAACCTTTCAGACAGAAGTTGAGAAGGCTAAATCCAAAACTGCTGCCATTAATTGAGAAGGAGATAAATAGGTTTTACAAATCAGGAATCATTGCTCCCATCAGATTTTCTGATTGGATCTCTAATTTGGTTCCCGTACGAAACAAGACAGGTGAGATTCACTTGTGCATTGATTTTAGGAATCTGAATAAAGTTTCATTGAAGGACAATTATCCATTGCCCAATATGGATCATATACTTCAGCAAGTAGTTGGAGCGTCTCAGATGTCACTACTCGATGGTTATTCTGGATATAACCAAATTTTGGTCCATGAAGATGACTGGGACAAAACAACGTTCACCACTCTGTGGGGAACCTTTCATTACGCCAAAATGCCTTTTGGTTTGAACAACGCAGGTGTCGCTTTTCAGCGGGAAATGGACTTGCCTTTCGCAAATGAGAAGGATGTCTTCTTGGTTGTGTACCTTGATGATCTGATCGTGTTTTCCAAATCAGATGAAGAACACTTGTATCATTTGAAAATTGTCTTTCAAAAGTGCAGAAAATATGGTGTGTCGTTGAATCCGAAGAAGAGCTTGTTTGCCATGGATGAGGGCAAACTACTTGGGTACATTATATCAAAACATGGCATTCGTATTGATCCAACACATGTGGAAGCAATTCAGCAAATTGATTTGCCCCAGAATAAGAAGGAGATTCAATCATTTAATGTTAAGATGAATTTTCTCCGCCGCTTTGTTCCTAATCTTGTTGAACATCTAAGAGATATTACAAACATGCTTAAGAAGGACAGCCAAGTGACGTGGACGGAAGAGGCTGTAAAATCTTTCAACTTAGTCAAATTAGCTCTTTCTTCAGTTGCGGTTCTAATCAGCCCAGACTAAACTCAGGATTTTATATCATTTTCTTTTGCCTCAGAGCATACAATGGAAGCTATCTTAATGCAGAAGAGAGATGAATATGAAAGACCAATTGCTTTTTTCAGCCGAACTATAAGAGACACTACTTTGAAGTACAACATCATTGAAAAGCAAGCCCCTGCACTTGTGAAGGCATTAAAAGATTTTCGGGTATAGATTTTTCATTCTCATACTTTGGCTTATGTTCCTAACGATGTTGTCAAGGATGTTTTAGTGAAGACCAATCCGGAAGGAAGATGAGGCAAGTGGATTGCAGCCTTGTTGGAGTACGATTTCGAGATAAATCCCACCAAGCTTGTTAAAGGTTAGGGATTGGCAAAGTTAATGGCTGAAACAAACTTGCACGCCTTAGACATAAATCTGATCACTGTTATATCCGATGAAAATGAGGAAGGTTCATCAATTTAGGTATCAGAAATGTTTGTTCTTTCCTCGTGGTATTCTGATATCATATATGTGCTGCAAAATTTGTCACCACCACCCGGCATGGCTAGAAACAAAGGTAGAACTCTCAAGTTAAAGGCTGCAAAGTTTTGTATTTTAAATTTTGCACTTTATTGGAAAGATACTGGTGGTGTTCTGTTGAATTGTTTGGTGGAAGGAGAAGCGCAGCAAGTCATGGAGGATTTCCATAAAGGAGATTGTGGCGGTCACCTCTTTTGGAAAAAACGCCAAACAAAATTCTCCGTGTAGGATACTATTGGCCGACATTGTTTGTTGATGTATATAAAGTGGTCAAGAGCTGTCATCAATGTCAGATTTTTGAAGGAAGGTAGAAATTACAGCCTTTTCCGCTTAAGCCCATTGAGGTGAGCGCCCCTTTTCAGCAGTGGGGGTTGGATTTCATTGGTGAAATTCATCCCGCTTCTTCAGGTCAACATCGATGGATTCTCACGGCAACAGATTATTTCACGAAATGGATCAAAGAAATTCCCACCAGACAAGCTACGAATGCGGTAATTATTTCCTTCCTTGAGAATAATATGTTATCTCATTTTGGTTGCCCAAATAAGTTAATCACTGACAGCACAGTAGCTTTTAAATCAAAGAGAATGATTGAGTTTTGTAACAAGTATAAAATCATTTTGGGTCACTCAACCGCCTATCATCTGCAAGGCAATGGTTTGGCAGAGTCATCTAATAAATATTTAGTCAACATCATCAAGACGCTGCTGGAAATTAACAAGAAGAGTTGGCATCAGAAGTTGGTCAATGCACTTTGGGCAGATGGGGTCAGAGAAAAGAATTCCATTGGTATGTCTCCCTTTGAGCTTGTTTATGGAGTTGATACAGTGTTTCCTACTTCTCTAGCAGCTTCGGTAGTCAAACTTCTACAGGAAGCCGACAGTGAGGAAGATCATGTGCAGCAAAGATTGAATCAAATGATCCATTTGTAGCAGACACGAGAAGAGGTTTTCCAAAGCACATCCAAGTTGCAGGAGAAGATTAAGAAAATCTATGATAGAAAAGTGAAGGCGGACAGGTTCCAATTAGAGGAAGTGGTTCTGAAGTGGGATGCAAGGAATGAGGACAAGGGTAAGCACGATAAGTTCGAAAATCTCTAGAAAGGTCCTTTCAAAATTACTGCATATCGTGGTTAGAATGCCTTTCTTCTGAAGGAGACGAACGGGGAAGAATGTCGCGGAGAACTGGTCAATGGTCGGCTACTCAAGTGGTATCATTTCAAAGTTGTTTTTGCTGTCCACATTGTCACTGTATATACCATTTTAATTTCGGTTTCATTGAAAGTGTGTGATGGGATCTTTTCTTCAGTCTGGGGCCAGAAGTGAAGGCTATAATTCTGAAGAAAAATTTCAGTTTTGAGTTCAGTTTGTCGAGTCAGTTTTTTAGTCATTTTGGTTGCCTACTTGAATCAGGTTGAGTCAAGTTGAGTCAATAAATGAGTCAAGAGTCTTGCGTTAAATTTGTCAAAATAACGGACTCCATAGCCCAATGGACGAAGGTACTGCCTAGCTCTGCCAGAGATCTGCCGTTCCAAGGAGCTACCATCCCCATTGGAGCCAATGTTAGAGTCAGTGTTTACATCCCTCCGTCATAGATCATTTCTCTTTATTGCATTTCATTTTGATGTGTCTCACTCATTTCACTCAGTTGCATTTCGCTAGGGGAATGCCATAATCTACCAAAAGGGTTTAGTCATTCATCACCCCTCATGCTTTTCACTGCTAGCTCAGGTTTGTTCATCTAAATCAAATTTTTGAGTCACTTACAGCCCTCATTTAGTCTTTTGATTAGAAAGAGTTATTTTCGGTCACTAGGTCTAGTATTTCATAAGTTGTGTCTTCAATATGTCCAATAAAGCTAGTAGACCTGAGGGAGGTTCTTAATAAGTTCTCCTTTCAAAGATTTTCATCATCATATGGATCGATTATGACTATTCTTCAAAACTATATTTTGAAGAAAAGTCGACATTTCATTTTTTGTAATAATTTTCAAAAAAAAATTTAGTTCTTGAATTCTTCAGGCATAGCCCTGGTCTTCCTTTGTCAAACATGCCACTGTCCCCGCAAAAAATTGCCAAGAAATTCATCATTTGAAGCCAAAATCAAGGGGGAAACAAAAGGATAGAGTTTTATTAATTGTGAGAAAGTGCCAAAAACCAAAACATTACAAAAATGGGTTTTGAAGAACCAAAAATCAAATCAATGTCTTTATAAAGGTTTTGCCATGAAGATCAATGTCATTCTGCATCCCAGGGTCAAAGAGAAGCATTTCAAAGTGAATCGGATGAGAAAGTGCATGTTTTGGGGTGAAATTGCATGCAACTGGCTGGCGCAGCGCACAAAATAGGTGGCGCAACGCACTGGGAGAAGTTTCCTAATGTAATTTTGAACGAGCGTGGTAGACTGGGAGCGCGCAACACACTGGGTTCTTGGCACGACACATACAGTCTACAGCTTGAAAACGTTTGAAATTTCTCCCAAATTGCCATTTATTTACGTGGATTTTCCAGGTAGCATCGACATCTACATGTTTCATCCATTTTTGTGCTAAGTAATGATGGTTTATGGATGTTAATGAATGAAACAAAAATCCAAACCGTACCTCTAAAGTGCCTCAAAGGAAAATTTCTGTGGGTTCTAAAATCTTTGTTTTGGCACCAAGGACTCTCCTCCTTCCCCATTTCTCCCTTGTTTCATCATTTCCTACCCCCCCACTAAGCTCATCAATACTACATTTTCTTTCCTACACTCAAATCCCAAAACCCAAACCCTAGCCCTTATAAAAAGTCTCCTAACCCTACACGTAAAATCCCTCAAACCCTCCTTCGTTCCCTAATAAAATTTATCCCAATATCCCCTAATCCCTTACTGTTTTCCCCTTCCTAACAGTCCCTTTTTCCCCTTGGTGGTAGAATCCAACTATATTGCATTACAACACAGCAGTTTCATAAATCATTAAAGAGCAATCCAAGCACAGTTCATATACAACAACATCTTTTCCTGAAGGTATTTTGTACAGCTGTCATGGCATTTGAGCATTCTTCTGATTATGAAGTGGAAACTCAAAGTGACTCTCCCATGGAAGAACATGCACCCTGGAGGCCTCCTAGAGGAGGCAAACATGTCAGAGAAGAACTGACCCCGTTACTGAATTGCAAGCCTGCCCTCTTGCCGTCTCTTGTTTCCAGTTTCATTCATGCTATGAGTTTTGTGAGAACGTGGCCAATGTTCAATTTCATCATGAGTTGGCTCATCTATTCATACTACATTTACATGGATATCAGGTTACTTTGGCTGGTGTCACCTTCACAATTACACCAGAATCTATCTCACTGGCCACTGGCATGCTTAACATTGGAGAACCATGGAATAAGAAGCAGGAGATTGGCTGGCAACAATATGAGCCATATCTTAAACCGAGTTTCTTGAGGTAGCTCAAGGGGATGTTCCTCTTCCGATATCTCAAAGATGAATATGCTCCATTAATGAAATTAATCATGAAGTATTTCAATTGTGAAGGTCGCTTCTCCTGAGTATATGCTTATCACATTAGGTTGCTCATGCATTTCACTCGGGTAAGGATGATGAACATCCCATATTTCATATGTCGAAACATAGAGAGGATGACCGCCCTTTTGCAACACAAGACCCCTGAGCAGCAGTTCAACAACATTTCCCATTTTGCTCTCATCAAGATTATGGTTGTTCATCAGCTTGGATTACAAGGCATCACATGGGATGACTTCATCTCCTCTAATTTCTTCAGGGCTTCACAGGGACTTTCAGAGGTTAGACATGAAACAGGTGGACCTTCTCATCAATGTGAACACCATGAGACCGTTAGTGTGCTCGTGTTCATCACATATCAGAGGGGCACTAGACATTTATTTGCAGTAGCGAAGCGAGTGTTATCTCCACCTGGGGTGGAAGGGGCCTCGCTTCCAACATCAGCACCACAGGTATTGGAAAAAGGAAAGAGGCCAATGCATGATGAGGGACCTTTAGGTGAATGAGAGACTGACTTCATTCTCATTCAAGATGACGATACCGACATGGGCCCGCAAAGTGCACATCTTAGAGAGGTCATTCAGGAGCAGCAGACAGAGATCAATGCCTTATCCCTCAACTTGGAGAGGGCTAAGTGGATCACCAAATACTTAGAGCAGAGGAATAAATAGCTCAAAGACCAGTAGGAGATCATGGAGTTGCAAAACATCCGCGAGAATCGTCGAGTTGCCCAACAGAGGAGGATTGAGCTCACTTCATTGGAGCAAGTGATTAATGATGATCGAGAGTCTTGGCTCGAGAGAATCAACATCCACCTAGAGAGACTATTGGAAAAGGCCAACAAGGACAAGGAATTACCGAGACACATGGCTTTCCATTACAGGGTGCGAAATATGAGTGCGAAGGCACGAATAAGGAATCTAAAGGCAAAACTAAGGAATGCAACAAAGAAGCAAAAGAGGCAAAAGGAGCATGATCGCCTTCGGGTATTGGCCAAAGTCTCTTTAGCTCAGTATGACACTTGAAGGAGAAGCTGCAACCCAAATTTCAAGAAATTTGGGGCACTTTTGGTATTTTGACAAATTTTGACACTGAAAAACAAGGTTTTGCCTCCTTGTCCGCCACGCCACATGGCACGCACTTTTCCTTCGGAGCTCCAAATGGAAAAAAATTTATATTTCTAGATTTTGCATGAAAAATCATGACTTCTTGTGCATGGCCAAGAATTTTGGGCAAGTTTTGAGTCCCCAAAAGGTCAAAAAACACTCAAAAAGTGACCTCTCTGCCCCTGTTTTGACACACAGGAAGCAATCTTGGGAGAATGAAGTTTTGGAGTGGCAAATGCGCACCACATTCGAAAATTCCACTTGGGTTGGAAAATAGACAGGTAGGGCTTTCCAAGAAGTACACTTGGGCTCAATTTTGACTTCAGGAAGTGCCTCAAACTTAGCCTCAAAGTGGCGTGACGTACACAGATTTTGGCGTGGCGCACAAAGGATTTTTGCCCAATTTTTCACCTTCTAGCTCAGAAATTCGGCCAGTTTGATTAATTTTGATTTTTAATGTAATTTTTGACCTATCTAGATGTAATTGGAGATCATGATGTAATTTTGGCACTTATTTACTTGTTCTAGATGATTCATTCACTAACAAGTGAAAAATTTAATGAATGAATGAGTTTCCTAACATATAGAGGCAAGTTGTTTTGATTGCCTAGATTTTATTTCCTTGTTTAGAATTGGTTCAAACAGCTCCTAGAATGATGAGCTCGCCCCCTAGAGGCAAGAGAATGAGTTGGGCTAGTCTATATCATGTATTTGCTAAGTCATTTTCAGGGTTGGACACATGGGATTGCTTTGGCATATCATTGTACATATTTTCTCTGCATTTTTGGCTAAGGAAAGACCAGGGTTTTGCAGCACTATTTTGGATCCATGTGGCTTTATGTTTTGATGGTGTGCTTCTCTCAGTAATTGTAATTTGTTATGTGTATAATTTTCCTTCTCTCATCTTCTGCAATTGAACAAATGAAGTGTTAAGGTAGAATCCATAGATTGTTATGCTCTGCCTTTAAATTTGTTTCGTTTTCAATGTTTTCACCTATTTAAGGAGAATCCTTGAAACCTTCTTGCTATCCTTAGCTCCTCACCAGTCTGATCTACCCATTCATTCCCTTTAAAAGCATCAAGACAATCGCCTCCCTTGCCCATTCAGATCTCTGTGAAAATTGTGCCTCATCCCCAAGCCCAGATTTTCCTTTCCCTATTCCAACACAAAAACCCCTAAAAACTCAAATCAAACCCTTGTACTTCATATCTAGCCTAGCATTAACTTCTATTTTAGTCATCTCGAGCCCCATCGAATGTCTTTGCCAAGTATGACCTGGAGAGAGCCCGCTCCTGTCCTCGTAGGGATAGCTACGAGGCTGAGCGTGGTTTGATGTGGACCTAGAACCTTGCCTTTTTAGCTTGAGGCAAATCTAGGCTCTAACAATATGCTTGAAAGTGTGCCATGTTTTATCAGAGGTTGTTCATTGTGTGTAGTTAGTAAGCCTAGTAATAGGAAACTAGGACTGTACACACCACTTCCAGTGTCGTCACGACCATGGGAAAGTGTTTCTATGGATTTTGTGGGAGGTCTTCCTTTATCAAGGAAAAATCATGAGTATTTGTGTGTATTTGTGGATAGGTTCAGAAATATGTGCACATTAATTTCTTGTAAAAAGAAAATTACAGATGAAAAAAAAACTCAACTTTTCTTTCAAAATGTATGGGTTCATTTTGGATTTTCTACTTCTATTGTAAGTGATCATGGTTCTCAATTTGTTGGGAAGTTTTGGTCAAGTTTGTTGAACATTATGGACACAAAGTTGAAGAAAATTACATCCTTTCAGACAAAAACAGATGGTCAAACTGAAGTGGTTAACAAGATAGTTATTCATTCGCTAAGAGGATATTGCAGAAAAAATCCTAAGTTGTGGGATGAACAATTGCATTATATTCAACATGCTTACAACCGAGCAAAAGAATCTTCTACTCTAACTTCACCATTTGCGACATGTCTTGGTTATTTTCCTAAATCACCTTTGGATTTCATCATTGTGAAAGATGTAGCTGTAGATGGACATAATGACATAGAAAAAGAAAAGAAATTCATTAAGAAAAATCAGTTGATTCACCAAACAATTCAAGAATAACTAGAAACGGGTCAAGGCAAGTCTAAGGCAAGGCATGATAAGCATCGTGTGGATCATGAGTTTCAAGTAGGTGACGAAGCTTGGATATAAATTAGCAAGGAAAGGCTTCAAGGTGAAGGTAAAAATTTGAAACCAGTTCATTATGGTCCATTTGAAATTCTAGGAAAAATTGGTAATAATGCTTTCAAGGTTGATTTGCCTTCATATATGAAAATATATTCCATTGTTAATGTTGAAAATTTGAGATTGTATGAACCTCCTTTGATTAATGATCAAGGAGAGAATGCTCAAATTCCATCTATTGAAGACTTTTCTCCAGAATTCCTTGATGTGCTTCAACAAGGCACTATACTTGACAAAAGGACAAGGACAGCTAAAAGGGGAAGTATTTATTATATTTAGGTGGGTCTCAAAGGTACACATCCATCAAAGGGAAAATGGATTAAAGTGAGGAAGGTGAGGGAAAAGTACCCTCATCTGTTCAATAACTGAATATAAATATTTTGGGGTCCAAAAGGCTTCCAGTGGGGAGTGATCAGGTGCTTAGAATTATGCTAAAAATTAAAAGTGTTAAAATATTTTCAAACTTAGATTTATATTGAAGGGTTCATCATTGTGAATCCAATAGTGTGAACAAAACTCAAATCCTAGTTCATATGCAGAAGATAGAGTAAGTAAAAGTTCAAGTTTCACTTGTCTATGTGTTAGGATTGGATGACATGGCAAGCATCCCAACGAATGCGGAAGTGCCAAGTGGTAGGTTCCCACTAGGTCCCAATATTGCATATCGGGAAAAGAAGAGGCGCAAGTTAAGAATTCCCCCCCCCCCCGCAGATCGCTAAAAAACCCTATTGTTATGTTGTTACCACTGAAAAAGTTCTAATTACGATAATACTGTTGGAAACGATGCTTTTATGTGTTATAGTTTAACATCCTAGCGAGGCCCTCATATCACACTAGTTATTTACCCGTAGCCAATTGTCAATTGTGATAATTCCCAGACGCGGGAATTTTATACATCACAGTTTAATACGCCGGCAAGTCCGCAATACCATAATCACAGTGTTCCCATGTTAACAAGACCTTTGGCTACTGAGCTTCATTAATTGCGATGAGCAGGAGGTTATAGACGTGGGATTATAAATGTTGCAGTTAATTATCCCCAGTGGGTCCGAAATACCACAATCGCAACATTTTGTTGTGTTGGGATCCTGCAGAACTTGCTGATTGTGATTTGGATATGGTCAACAGGATATCACCCACCGAACAATGAATTTCTTGCTCCATTAGTAGATTTTGGAGCAGAAATGGGGTTTTCGGTTGGCTTTGGAGCATTTTGTGGAAAAAATAGTGGTAGAACTGGGAGAAGTCATAACTTCTTTAGCTCTTATCCAAATTTGAGGAAAAAAGGGGCTAGATGGCCATTTTTTAGTATTTTGAACTCATTGAGACAGGTTTGAGAGGCATTTGAGCATTGTAAACACACTTTTGTTGTAATTTGACCATAATAGAGAGGCCCAAGCCATTGGAAGCTAGACTAAGGAGATGTAGCCCAGGAGGGCTGAAATCCTTTATCTTGTGCTCTATGTGTGTTGTATTTTGATGTTCTTTGTTGTTATTTTTATGTTGTTCTACATACATTTTTATGTTAAATTGTTTTATAACATTTACATAAGGAACACTCATGGGAATCAATTGATTCAGAAAAAGTATTTAATCCTTAAGCACTTGATAAGCAAATTATAAGCATCTTGGGTTTTATTTTGAATGAGGAATTTGCACAACATTACTAATCTATTCCATTTCATATTTTCTTGAAATGTCATTAACTTGTCACTCAATATGGGCAAACCTAGAAGTCCCTTTTGATTGAGGACCTTAAGCTTGTTAAAAATTCTTTGGATACCATTCTCCAGAACCTTACACTTCGTTAACTGCAACATTAGATTTCTTTTGGTTAATACTTTATTAACCTCCAATATGGTCTCGGTTATGTCTTCTATTTGTAGCTCTTCCAACTCATATCTGTTTTTAGAATTCAAAAACTAGATGAGCTATGTGGCTTCAGTTTGCTTGTCTCCCAACTTTCCTCTAATTTCCTGAATGGCTTCTTTCGATTTATGAATCGTCTCCTTCAGCTCAAAAATGATATGTATCAATGGCCAAATCTCTGTCATTGACTGGTTGATATCTATCCATATATTATCCTTAGCCTCAGCTAAGGTATGAGCCATGGTAGCTTCCTTTTCCATTTCTTGTATCCTTTGCACTAATCTTTGGGATTTATGTATCTTTATTGATTAATAATTTTCAATTATTTCTTTCTGTTCCTGTAGAATCCTAACCTTTACTTATAGTTTATTGATTTCCTCCCTTATAGAGATGTGTATTCCATGGATTTTACAAGTTTATTTGGGTCATGAAAAGTTTGTGCAGGGGGTACTATAGGTGTAGAAACTCTCACTATGGTTGTTGTAGCCATTGATACTGTAGTCGATGTGGAAGCTCCTGTTTATACTATGGTTGTAAGGGGTACTGCATCAAGTGGGATAATAGAGAGCTATGCACTTCATTCTTTCTCTTTCACTAACTTGTCCATTTATGCTTTCATGTCCCTTATCTATGTTTTTTTCTCTGTAATTAATCTGAGCATATCTTCTTTTTGGCTCTCTATCAACCCTACTTATATTTCTTATGGATCCTTGGTTGCTGACATTTTTAATTGTTTTCTGCGTGTTGCTATGTTAATATTCTTTTTCTTGACTATATATTTTGTTGCTTTAACATTACTTAGGCTATATCTTATCTTAATGACCAAGTCTTCCAAGGATTTTATCTTATTATCTTTTTGTAAAGAAGAAGTTTTTTCTAGCTTTAATTGGGACCAAATATTAGTAAGGGACACCTGCAATTTGGAAGCAGTCATTGTAATACTTGTTAATGTGGAATAGATCATCTCCCCACACAGCCTATGAATTTCTATTTCATCTATAGGATGCACATCCTTTATATTAAACTCAAATGTAGTTTTCTTGCAGTCTGCAGTATATTTAGCATGGAGGACCTGTGCCTACAAGAATGCCATCTTCATTCTCCCCTTCTTAGTGTCAAAGGCCGAAAAAAGCCTATTCTATGTAGAGGATATTTGTTTCTGAAATTGGTCATAAGTGTTGAACTTAAGAAGATCATTCCTATGTTTTATTTCCTTAAACTTGTCAAACATACTAGTATCCCTTTGCCCTTGGACCAGTTCCGATATTTCAACTGTATCTGGGCTTTCCTATGAAACTGAAGAGATGCAACACCCTATAAAAATGATCCCTTGCTGGAAACTGTGGAGTCTTGAGTACTATAGGAGCTTCGCCTACTCCTTCTTTTGTAAAATCTATCTTAGGATTATTTCTTTCCTTCTTAGTATACATTTTCAATTATTTGGCTGAAACCTCTATAACTAAAGGAGAGTCTTCTTCTCGAGGCCTTTTCTTTTCTTTTTCATGAGTTGTGGGAGTTTGTGAAGTAGCATTAGACAACAACTGCTCCTCTTCCTCCTATAGATTACTTTCTTCCCACTCATCTTAGTTTATGTACTTCTCAATTTCAGGTCTCTAAGTGTGAATATATGCAGGGGTTTTTTGTTCCACTCTTTGTTTGAAGATCATAGAAAATGGGTAATATGACCAAGTAAAACTTAAGGGAAAGTTCATCTATTTTAGGAGGATATCTACCTCCTCTCCTGCTTTCCTGCTGTTACAAATAAATGGTCCCACTTGAGCCTTTATCTTGAAATGTGATTTCTTTTTAGTTGATACAAAGTGGACCTCATATGAGTATATAATATTCCTGATATATTCTAAAGCCAAAATCCTCATTAGGAGACACCTAGGCAATTTATAAGGTGGTAGCTCACACCCATATACTCTTATCTCAGTGTAACTATGTTATAAGTATGAGTCACCTATTTTGGCCTGCTCATTTAGGTATAAAATATTTGTAATCTATGTAATGACCCAAGGTACTGTGTCATTACTCAAAAAATATGTGGTTGAATGTATATATTGATCAATAAAATATTTGAAGTTGTATTCTTCTGAATTTATTCTTAGCATGGAGGTCTAAAAGATGATTAAGTGTGGTTGTCCCTGTTTCATTTAGCTTTTGTACTACAAATGGAATTTTTTTATTCTTGAAATAATAAAACATATAGATACGAAAATAGGCATGTATAAACATTACTTTAACTGGAAGCTTAAGGAAGTGTTCATGAATGCTGTCAGCAAGAAACTGGCTGAAATTGAAAATTATTGAGGGCTTTCTTTAAGTGGAAAAATCAACAAAAAACCTAAAATATATTCATCTACCCATTGATCTTAATAATATCTTACCAAGCATGAGAGTATAGAAATGATGTTCTTAAATTTATCTAGAAAAATCGAGGAGGGATAAGGTGGATTCTTTTTTGGGAGCTGGGCATCTTCAGGTAGGAAAATTTCGAAGATCTTGGATAGCTAAGAAAATATTAATTTCTGATATAGTTCATTCAGGTCTTCCACTGGAAAAGGGATAGTGGAATCACTCTAAGGGATCTTCAATATCTCGTTAATTGCATGAGAGGAAATTGTGAATAACATTTCCCCATTAGGGTCCATAATGGCTCTCTGTTAGGTCCCTATACTACTAGTGTAGCCCCTTATTGTTATTAGTGAGACCCCGTTATTGTATTATTGTGCCCATGTAGTCCCCATATTAGTATTCTTGTGCCACTTAGAAGCCCACTATTTCTGTTGTTGTGCCCTTCGAATATTATTGTTATGTCGGCTCTAATTATATTTTGACCCCTTAGACTCCTATATATAGAAATGATGTCTTGTCATTTGTATTATCCAATAATTATTCATTTGTGTAATGTAGAGGTTTCCCACTCAAAGAGGTTGATTTTGAAGTCGTTGATCTATCTTTTCTTCTATTTTGTGAGTTGGTTGCATAACATTTGGTATCAGAGTTATAAGTGATATTTGTACCACACCCAATCATTTTTCCAGCTAAATGTATCATATGTATTGGGATCTTGCTAAAAATTTTGAATGCATTCCCACACTTCTTTGTCATTCTTCCATTCATCCCTTAATTCATTGAGAAAATTAATACCCCATGTCTGCTACAACCTTTATCCATTCTAGGTCAATGTTGGGAGGAGGTTTGAATGGATTTTATCACAAGTTTACCCAACTCCAAAGGAAAGAGTGTCGTCATGGTCGTAGTTGATAAACTTACCAAGTATGCACGCTTTTGTGAATTATCTCATCCATTTATAGCCAGTATAATTTCTACTGCATTTATGGAAACAATTAAAAAGCTACATGGAAACCCAAAGAATATTGTAAGCGACAGGGATCCCATTTTCATTGGAAAAGTTTAGACAAAATTATTTTCTTGTTTGGCTACTTAGTTAGCTCATAGCTCAACTTATCATCCCAAATCTAATTGGAAAATTGAGACAGTGAAAAAATATTTCGAAGGATATCCTCATTGATTTGTATTTGATAAACAAATACAATGGGTTAAGTCATTGCCCTTCGATGAATGGTGGTATAACACTTACTTCCATACTGTAGAAAAAATGACCCCATTTATGGCACTTTATGGATATCATCCACCATCAACCACATCATATTTAAGAGAAAATTGTAAAGTTAAAGTAGTGGAAGATCACATCGAGCATCAACAACAAGCTATCCAAATTTTAAAGGATAACCTCGCTTTAGCGCAGAATAGGATGAAAGAACAGGCATATCAACATCGCAGGAAAAGAAGTTTTGATGTAGGTGACTGGGCATTTCTATGGCTACAACCATACAAAAAAATGTCCCCCAAGTAGGCTAAGAAGGATAATAAATTATCACCAAAGTTTTATGGTCCGTACAAAGTGTTACAAAACATTAGTACTATGGCATACAAATCAGAGCTTCCTGCATCTTCACAAGTGAACCCAGTTTTCCATGTGTCATGCTTAAAGAAGTTTTTTGGTGACAAGCTCCCAGTTCAAACAATATTGCTAGAACTTGATGAGGAAGGAAAAATTATATTGGAACCTGAAGCAGTCATAGAAAAAAGAAATAGACAACTATGAAATCAATCAATTTCACAGTATCTCATCAAGTGGAAAAACCTACCCATTGAAGATTCCACATGGGAGGATGATAATTTTTTTACAGAAGCTTCTAGGACTATTCAAGCATTGAGGACAACATTTTTTTGAAGGAGAGGGTCATGTTAGGTCCCTATAATACTAGTGTAGCCCTTTATTCTTATTAGTGCAACCCCCTTATTGTATTGTTGTGCCCATGTAGTCCCCATATTATTATTATTTTTCCCTTTAGAAGCCTGCTATTTTTATTGTTGTTCCCTTAGAATATTATTGTTATGTTAAATCTGATTATATTGTGACCCCTTAGACTCCTATATATATAAAGGAGGTCTTGCATTTGTTTCATCCAAGAATTATTTATTTGTGTAATGCAAAGGAGGTTTCCCCCTCGAAGAGGTTGATTTTAAAGTCGTTGAGCTATATTTTCTTCTATTTTGTGAGTTGGTTGCATAAAAATCTCTGGTCTGGTTGGTAGAAATCTTGGCATTTGATGAAAATTTTAGGAAATTGATGGATTTGGGCAACATACGAAGGGTTAAATTAGATTCCCAGAGACCAATTTTGTCACTCTAGTGAAGGAAGATGTCTTTGAGCCAACTGTGTAATTCAAATAAATCGAATACACATTTGGGCTGTGAGAGTTTATAATCTGTGTCTCTCAAGGGAATATGATCGAGGTCAATTGTTGGGGAGACCATTAGGTTTTTAGAATTAACAGTGGTTTTTCTCTTGGGATCCATATCAATATTTTTAACACAATCTGGAAAAGATTGATGAGGGATATGATATACCTGTGAAAAATTTAAACTGGAAGTTTGGTGACAAAGGGAAGATGGTACTTTGGCATGTTGTTTTCTTTCTCAAGGTATGAAGACATTCACCTTTATGAAAGGAAATCAATTTGAGAAAAAAGGATAATTCAAGAGACCAGACAGAGTGAAAGGCACAACTAGAATGGATCACATGAGGTTATAGGCTTGTGGAAAAGTCTGTTGGAGGCGCAAGGTTGTTGTTGGTTTAAACAGTAATTTAGCAGGGGATTTTAATGCATAACAGATAGTGGTAACGGTTGGATAGGTGTCGAGATGGTGTAGGCGATGTAGGCATGTGGAGTTTTTGTGGGAATGAGACAGTTAGTAAAATTTCGAAGCAGGGGGGAGGGTGGTATAATGTATTAAGAGGGGTGGGTGCGAAAGAACATGGGGGTGACACGTTATGTGGGGTCAGCACAAATAAACTACCTTTTCTAACCCACCCTCCGCCAATAATGGTAGGAAGGGCTGGGGGTCTAAAAGGCCCTGTAGACTGTTGATCATGATCATGACTCCATACGTTGGATTCTTCAGGCCCTCCATTTATCTACTACAGGACAAAAAGTATAGTCGCGCTTTATTTTTGTTTTATCGGCATGAAACTGAGGAAAAAATTCATAAGGTTCTCAACCTTCAAACTATTATTTCTATACATTTTTTTCCTAACATTTAAAACCAAGAAGTCCCTTCTACTAACTTAGGGTGCATTTAAATTAGAAAACCCTTATTAAAGGAGAGATTTTATCCTAATCTAAGTTCTAACTTACAACTTAAATTATTCATCCAGCGTAAACAATTGGATCAATTTCTTCACCTATCTACCTATTTTTAACCAAGTTTAAATAGTTTGGTTAAATTATTCTCTATTCTCACAACAAAAATTAAAATCTGTTTGATCATGATTAAATTGTATGATTCAAACAAAGATCTGTGGTTGTGGCATTTTAAACAAGACACACACAAAATCTAATTTCTTTTTCAAAACAAAACTATTTTTTTCCTAGTCACATATGAATTTGCATCACTTTCAATCTTTTTTCTTTTCATGGGGTTCTTTTCATCCTTTTTTTTTATTTATAAGTTTTTTTGGAAATCATTTGCAGTATGCAATAATATTTACAATTTGATACACTAAAAGAAAATATTCAATCATCATTTGATCCTATGAATCATAGGACCCTAACAGTGGCTCCAGCTGGGGATGGCACTCTCCTTGTAAGGTGTCAAGAATTGTTGACTAGTAGCCTTGAATCCTCTTCTTCCTTGTTTTTCTGCATCTGATTTTTTTTTTTTTTGTATTTATGGTGGTAAACATGACTAAAAGCTTAGGGCCTTCTCTTCAGGCTTCAATTTTTTTACATGAGCTACCCAATCATAACAATGCAAAGAAAATGGTATTTACAATTATTTTGATGAGAAATGATTATATTCTTTAAAAAAATAATGTTTCAACATCCTTCCATTGACAAGACCACCAGGGAGCTCTGTTCTATCCATGTCTGTCAAAAAACAAATGCATTATTTCCCCTGTAAGCATGGATTGTGTAGGGTTCGATCCATAAACTATCAAATTTTCCATGCTTACCTTTTTATTCTCTTCTTGAATCCATTTCAAAAAATTGTTCCCTATCTAAAAATAATTAGTCTTAGTTATTCTCTAATAAATCATCTTCATATTTTCCTGAACCAATTGGGTTCTATTGTGAACTCCTTCTCTTGATTTTTGCAGTTCAATTGTTTGATTTATTGTTCTTTGAAGGTATTTAGGTTACACTTGCAATCCTTGCATCATTTTCAAAACATCGATACCTAATGAAGTTGGAAAAAAAACATCCATTCCATAAACTCATTGGTATGGAGACATGCAAATTTATTTCTTAGTGGTGAATTTGTCTACCCATAACTCATTTACTAGCTTGTTATGCCATGATTTATTGTTAGCGTGCAACAATTTTTTGATGATATTAACTAGAATTTTGTTGGAAGACTCTGCTAATCTGTTCCACTAGGGGTAATAGGAAGTAGAGTATCCTAAGGTTATTTGATATTTGTTGCAAAATTCCACCATATTTTTTGATTTGAATGTTGCAGCATTATCTGTGATGATTTTCCTAAGACATCCAAATCCTGAAAGAATATTATTTTCTAAGAATTTAATAATTACCTTATCAGAGGCTTTTCTAGTAGGTATAGCTTCAATCCATTTGGTAAAATAATCGATGGCTATAAGAATCTGTTTGTGTTGGGTCGAGGAGGAAGGATGAATTTCTCCAGTGAAATCTAGGCTCAATTGTTGAAAAGGGGTTCCAGCTCATATGGGATTCAAGGGTAAATGCAACAGTTTCCTTTTTCTTTCAAACATCTCGCATTTGTGACATGAGGTGACTTTCTTATGGACATCAACAAATAAGGTTGGCCAGTAAAAACCAGCTCTCAGAATCTTGTTGGTAGTGGTCTTCCAGTACAAGTGTCCTCCCCAATCTCTTTTATGAAATTGTTTCATTACTTTATTTGCTTCATATTTTAACAAGAAATTTAGTAAAACTCCTCCAGAATCTTTTCAATACAAATTATTATCTAGAGTATAAAATTTCATGGCTTTGAGTTTAGGAAATATATCTTTAGTTTTGGTCAAACCAGGATAATCTTGTAAATGATGTAAAACAAAAATAAGGTCCACATACCAGGGAGAGGTTGCAAAATTCATTGCTACTTGTGGAGTCACCTACTCTTCTGGTTCATCAAGTATAGCTACAAAATTTATATCCAAAGCATGTAAATTAGATTCAACCATAAATTTAGCTAACCCCTGATGCTTAATTAGCTTGGTAGGATTGATTTCAATGTCATATTCCAAGATAATGGCAATCCATTTACCTCTTCTTCCCCATCAGGATCATTTTGGATTAGTATGTCCTTTACTGCAATGGAACAAAGGCCATCATATGTGAATGAAGAATATAAAATATAAAACATTTGATTGCTTTCACTAAAGCAAATGCTTGCTTTTCCATGATGGTGTATTTTAATGCAACATCTCTAAAGGCTTTGCTAAAGAAATCAATAGGTTGTTCATGTCCTTCATTATTTTTCTATAAGATATCTGTTGCAATAGTATGCTCAAAAGCAAATGAGAAAATTAAAAAATATTTTGTGATATCAGCATTGATTAACACAGGAGATTAGGTTAAGGCTTGTTTTAACTAATCAAATGATTGTTTGGCCTCAATGTTCTACTTTACCTCAATGTCTTTTCTCAACATATTTGTTATCTTTCTTAGAACCTCTGATAGATTATGAATAAATCTACTTAGAAAATTGATTTGGCCAATGAAGGATTGGACTTCCTTTATATATCTAGGGATTTATTTCTTAAATAGCTTCAATTCTGCTAAGGTCTATTCTAATTCCATGTTTTGTAATGATATGTCCTAGTATTTTTCCTTCTTTTAAGACAAACAATGTTTTCTTTGGGTTCATGGAAATACCAAATCTCCTACATTTTTCAAACACCCTTCTTAGGTGAAGCACATGCTCTTCATATGTTTTTTAAAACATAGTGATATCATCAAGATATATGACTATGAATATGCCCATTTCATCTGTACAAGTAAAGTCCATTTCTATTTGAAATGTAGCACCAGCATACATTAAGCCAAAAGGGGTCTTCACATACATAAAAGTGCCCCAATGTGTAGTCAATGTTGTCTTTTCTTGGTTTTTAGGATGCATCATGACTTGATTGTAACCAGGAAATCCATCTAATAAAGAAATTCTAGTGGATCCAACCACCTTTTGCAAAATATGATCCATTTTAGGCAAAGGGTAGTTATCTTTCAGATAGGCTTTATGAAGATTTCAGGAATCAATGCAAAGCATAATTCCTCCAGTCTTTTTCCTAGTTGGAGCTAAGTTTGATACCCACTTAGAATATCTCAATGGTATAATGATATTGGCATCATACATACTTTTGACCTCCTTTTCAATTAGAGGCATCAACATTGGGTTGATCCTCCTAACCTTATGTTTAAAAGGCTTTTGTTATTCCTTCAAGGGAATCTTGTGATGTAGAATGTTGGTGTCATATGATTTCAAATCTTCATAACTCCATGAAAACACATCTATGAATTCTTTGAACAAGTTTATGTACTTTTTCTTTTCGGCTAGGGTATGGATTTAGATAATTTAATCATATTAGGCTATTTTTAGTTCATATGTTACAGTCTTCAACTTCAGCTCTAGTAGGCTCGATTTTAGGCCTTTTGGCTACGTCATTAAAACCAAACAAATCCTCTAAGGGGACTAACCCTCTAGGAAAAACATTGTCTTTCAATTGTAAGATTTATAATTCTTTCTTTTATTGATATGTTTCTTTCAATTCTAATTTATTCACACTGTTATGTACAATATCTTCTATGTTAACATCTACATCTATATTATCACACTCAAAATCATGTTTTGATTTGTTAGCCTCTCTCATAAAAACAATAATAAATCCAAAAATAAATTAATTAATTAAATATTCCAAGTTAGGAATTTGTGCCTAACTCTTGGGTTGTTCCTCTAAGATAGGAGTTAGTTTATGTAACTCCTATATTGGTGTGTGTCTGGTGAGAAATTATCTCAACCAAAGGAGAAATTATCTCAACCAAAAGTGTCTAAGATAGCACGCACTATCTTGAGAACACTATCTCTCATGTATTTATTTGTAATACTATATACACTTTTTTTGATGAATAATAATGAGAGTGAGAATACCTGGAGAAGCATGAGGCTTCTGCCTTTTTCCGCCAATATATTTTGTGTCTGGTTTTATATATTTGTCTGAGTTGTTTTAATATGTATTATGTGGTATCAGAGCCCTTATGGCCTCATCCATGGCCCTTCGAGTTCGGTATGCGTGTTTGTTGAGTATATTGTTGTTTTGTTTGTCCATCAAAACGGACTTTTGGACATCTTGAATGCGTTGTGTGTGCATTAGATCTTACTTTGAATTCTGTGCAAACTGGTCTGAATGTGTTTCATTTCGAAATTTTTAGTTGTTGCTTCTGAGATCTGCAATTTTGCCTTTCCCAACACTCTTGACCACTCTACCAGCTAGCATCTATGAAGAAGCACACCATTTGAATTTGATTGTTCCCATTTAGATCCTGCAGCGGTGTGATGCAGTAAAGTGCTGGAGGTCATGACTGCTTGTTGTGAGCATGGAGAGCCTGTAGCCGAATTGGATCATGTGAGCCTGCTGCGTTGTACAGACTATGTTCACAATATGCTCATTCGTTGTGTTGAGCAGATGGTGGAAGTCTCGTGTTGCTATCAACTTGTGAGGAGAGTTGTGATTGCGTGGATCATTCTACAAATATCATTGGTACTGAGGTTCTGTTATGTTCTTAAGAGTTGGGTGTAGTTTGCTACAGACTTGAAATCGATGGAGAATATATTTTTCGCCCCGTGTTTTTTTGTCTGTCTTGTCTGTCCATTTAAGGTACAGGAGGATGGCAGATAATTGAATTTGAATTTCGCTAGGGGCGACAGAATCAAGAAAATTGATCTCTATGCGGAATCTGCCGAGAATTGGACAAAACCCCCATGGTTTTGGACTTGTGTGGCGGAAAATCCCATCGTTGCTTGGTGTTTCCATCAAGAAATTCGTTGTCATCATTTTTCCTTCGAAATCATTCAAACGGTCGCTTTGAGAGCAGTCTAAATTCATAATTAGTGGCCGAGGCTCGAGGTTTCCATTGCTAATGAGAAGGATAGGAAACAGTTCTATTTGTTTTTTTCCTTGCAGATTTGACTGTGAAGATTCTGACAGTGTTTTTTCGATGATCGCATCAAGGCTGAGGAGTAACACCCCAAACAAGTGCAGTTGAACTCCCATTGCTTAAATATTCGACATATCTGCATAAAAGACCCATGATTTCTTCGTTTCAGTTTGAGCATGTACCTACAACAAACAAATATGTTTGTGACACAGATCAATCATTTGAAGGAAGCTCAGCCGAAGCATGGTGGATCTGCTATGCTAAAAAAAGTTTGGGATTCTTTTTCATCTAGCTTGCCAGAAGGATATTAGCCCTGTAGATACTGTGCTTCTCTTATAACCTTCAATTGTTCTATCTTGATTGGCGATTGGTGATCTGACAACTCAACACTTTACAAATATAGATATTTCTATGCAGAAATACGAAGGCACACCCAATGCGTGAAGCATGTGGAGCCAACTAGCGAAACAGAATTCCAAAAATATCGACCATCATTTTCCACAAAGTTCTTTATAGCCTGAGAATCACATGAGGACTAGCCAAGGTGTGAAAGCATGAAGCCGAGTTTTGCTCTTGGTGTGGCTAGTGTAGTGTCCTGAGCGTTTGTTTGTGCATTGAGCCTGCTCGGAGGTTTTCAGTGCGTTGAGCCAGGTTAAAGGGCAGTCTTCACTTACAATTTCAAATTGGTAATATTTTTTCTCCATGAAAAATGACCAAAATGATGTGCATTGAATTTTTTATGTTGTTCTACATAACTTCTCCACATGAATTTTTTTTTAAAAAATGCGATTTGACTTTTTTAAAGGAGATCTTTCATTTTTAAAGTGAATCCATAAAGTTCACTTTTTAATTCACTTCATTCAAAAAGGAACTTCATGAAATTCGTTCACTTTTTAATTCACTTCTTTAAAAGGGAATTCATGAAATTCTTTTAAGGGATGTTTTTGTAATGGAGTGATAAGGTGTGACTTTAAATTTGTAAAACCTTTTCAGAGTGATAAGTGGTGGATAATTTTGGGAGATATAAGGAGTGAATAGGAAAGAGGATTATTGTATAATGCTGCTTTAATTTTTGAAATCTTTGAAGTGATAGATTTTTCAAAGGAGAGCTCATCGATATAGGAGGTTGAGTCAGGTTTTTGAACGCATTTTCTTCCAAATTTGTGAGTGTCAAATTCTCATTGTTTGAGAACACTTTCATGGCAGTGTTGTAAAAGATGAAAGGTTGATGATCTCAATACTCAATAAAGACATATTATTTGTGGTGATTGTGTCCTAGATCCACCCGAAATTGAATAAGGTGATCTAAGGTACACTGTGTGTGTTTGCTGGCGCATGTGTTTTATGGCTTCATGTTTTTTCTTTTTGATCTGTGTTTAGTTGTGACACATCAATAATTTCATCTAATATCGCATACATAAAGCAAGAACAACACTTGTAACAAAATAGCTTCAAGGAAGGATAATCAAGATCACACATACAACAACTCATCAAAGTTTTCAACATCGACATTCTACCTCAACAAACAAATTCACTCAATACAATCAAGTTCATGAATCTGCAAACTCCAGTATTTCAAAGCAAAGTCTACATCACTACATTCAAGTTAATGAATCTGTAAACTTCAACATTTCAATGCACAGTTTACATCAACATTGTTGAACTTGTAATCAAACTCAAATCACATTGAATTGTAAGGGTGCATTCTTGGTTGAAACCGACACCCAAGTCTTGAATTGAGTCAAATTGAATTCGTTGTAGTGAATCATTGAAATCATTGTAAGCTTTTTTGGATGCATTTTCGACAGTGTTCGACACCCTTCCTTTAAAGCACAATCAAGTGAGTCCATGAGTTTTAACTCCAAATGAAACAAATAACAAGTTCACATCTCCTGCAAGCAAGCATGAGTATTCATTCAAGCAATTTGTGTCAAAAATGTACAAGGTTCAAACTTTCAAGCGAGACAGAGTGAAGATCATCAAAGCAACCAAACAATTTCAAATCTAACACCAATCAAGCAAGTTGAGATCGACATCAAGCGCGCGTGGCTATTCATTCAAGTGAACGTAAAGTCATCAAGTAAGTCAAGTAAGCGCTTAAACAAACGCGATCGTCATCAAGCGAGCGTGAATTCCATAGTTTAAGCAAGCAAGTTCTATAACTCTAGCAAGTGTTCCCAGCAAGTGCAATAAGCAACAAATCAAGCAAGCGTGCCATTCAAGTCCCATAGCAAGCGAGCCTGTCAAGCAAGTAATAAAATCAAGTGCAACCGTTCAAAGCACGACATCTACAACAAGAGAGCCTGATTTCAAGTAAGCAAGTTCATATGGCGCAACATATTCAGTTGTTACACATTCTTCACAGTTTGCTCATCTCCAGTGATGAAGACATGGTGCACATCAGCAAAGAAACTCTTGCTGATCTTTCACGACATCTACAACAAACACATGAAACCATTGAATTTCTTCAACTAGAGTTGCAACTACAAAGAGATGAACTGCAACAAAAGAGTGCTTCTTCCAAGTCATTCAACCATACAGATGAAGATAAAGATGTTGATTCCAAATCACTCATCCAAACAACTTCAAGTGTCGAAGTTGTTCATGATCAAATTCAAATTTCTTCCAAACCCATCATCAAGCCCTGGGAAGAAATTCAAAATAACAAGAATCAACGAGGCTTAGGATATGTCACTGATGACACCAATTTACATATCCCAGATTATTCCAAGCCAATTACGTTCATGGGTGCAGGATTTCTTGACCCACTCACCTCAGTAGGTTCTTAGAAAGTTATAGACAAACAGAATTGCATGCAACCTGAAGTTGATGTCCAACCGAAATGTTCTCATTGTCAAAGAGCCAGTCATATGGAAGATCAGTGTTTTGATCTCCATCCTTGTTGCCATTGTGGCAAGCCCAATCATTCCTCAGAAAAATGTCGCAACCAACAAAAATCAGCCAGATTGAAGATACATTATGAATGGATCGATCCTTGGGAATGGTCATCCACAGTCAAAAGATTGTCTCAGTTCTATAACCGACTACAATCACACATAGTGCAGCCAGCAGTGAACAGATGATGGTACTCTCATGCAGTTGAACAAGGGAGTACATCAGTGAAACTCTCCTACACCTGAAGGGGGGGAGTTCAAATATATTTTGGAGAATATTGTCTCTCCTTTCAGGTGACAAAGGGGGGAAAATGTCAATGAAATTGACAAGTGGTTGTCAGACTGAAAGTCTTGACAACATCAGCGAAGTAGCCAATGGGCATCTTCATCATCCAGTGGGCATTTGTCATTAGCAGTGAGCATCAGCAAATTCGCTAGTGGGTGATCGACAGCAAAGCAGCAGTGAGTAGGTGTCATCATAGAAAAAGCAACATTGAGTTGTTTTTCGACATCTTCAGCCAGTGGGAAATCATCATCAACAAATACGCTAGTGGGCGTTCATCAAATTGTGTCAGTGGACACCGGATGCTGTTTTCAAACAAAGGAAAGTTGGATCCTTTTGCGGCTTGGCACATGATGGAGTTGTCAAGCGTCCTTCCAAGATGAATCAGTCATGCAGCTGACTCAGTCTCTTCATATTGCAGTTTCTTCAGCATCCAGATTTGGTGGTTTTTTCAGGCAATGCTTTTGAGGATCAACATGAGAACTTGGAAGATGGTTCCTCATTCTTATCTTAGATTTATCATTGAAGGGGGGAATGTTAGCCTCTCTCCTAAAAAAAATAATAAATCCAAAAATAAATAAATAAATTAAATATTCCAAGTTAGGAATTTGTGCCTAACTCTTGGGTTGTTGCTCTAAGATAGGAGTTAGTTTAGGTAACTCCTATATTGGTGTGTGTCTGGTGAGAAATTATCTCAACCAAAATTGTCTAAGATAGCACGTACTATCTTGAGAACACTATCTCTCATGTATTTATTTGTAACATTATATTCAATTTTTTTGATGAATAATAATGAGAGTGAGAATACCTGGAGAAGCATGAGGCTTTTGCCTTTTTCCGCCAATATATTTTGTGTCTGGTTTTATATATTTGTCTGAGTTGTTTTAATATGTATTATGATTGTAAAAAATGTTCAATCTGGTCGTCATTTCCAAAGACTTTCCAGTATCTGATATTGTCTAGTACACTTGGTCTGTTTTTTACTTCAACAATATATTGGTGACTAGGATGATATGGCATTTTAGAGGTACTATATGAAGTAGCCAAACAATTAGCTAGGATGTTTTGACCTTTGGGGACCAGAGGCAAGTTATACTCAATCAAAGATTCAAGAAAATCCAAAATAACATTCCTATAGGCCCTTAACCTTGGGTGTTTGGTAAAGTATTCTCCTTCAATCTATTTTATTATTAGTTTAGAGTCCATATGAATTGAAATTCTCTTGAACCTAGCTTCTTTAAAATTTATAAACCTAAAATTAAGGCTTCATATTCAGCTATGTTTTTAGTACATTGAAAGTTTAGCTTATATGAATGTCCTTCTGAGTGACAAGTTTGAGATTTTGAAGCCCATACACTTGCCCCTAATCCTTCTTTATTGGCCATCAAAACCTAAATTCCATAAAGAATCATTTTGTTTATCATGTTCCACCATATTGTTTTTGCATTCCTCAATCTCACACAAATTAGTCTTTTCATTGGCAATTTGTTCATTTATGTTTCCATCATTGTACAAAATAAAATAATCTAAGGCCTAAATGGACTGAATATAAGGGATAAGTTTGGGGTTGATCTTGACTATTAATCATATATTTCATTATTTTTACCCTATATAATCTCCTCTACTAACCAAACACTAGAATGGTAGCATAGGTCATATCCATTTGAAGGGTCCCTAGCAATTTAGCTCCCCATGATTGAGATAGTAACATGCCATATTTATGAGGTATGTCAACAACAACTATGCCCATTACCAAGCTCTTGGTTGGTATTTGTACTAAATTTACACATAAATCCTTAATGAGATGTAGGCATTTTACTTTACTTGAATCAAAAGAATACAATATCTTTGTATCTTCTAGTGATATCTAGTCCCAATTTTTCCATGACAACCTTAGGCATGAGACTATGAGAAGCCCCTGAGTCAAGCATTATGTTGTGAATTTTTTTATCATGAATGTTTAAACTGATGTAAAATGGAGGTACATCTCCATCTTGGAGTTTTCCATGAACTTTAGGCCCAATCAATATTTCTGATTGATCATTAGATACATTCAATGTATCTGTATCTTCCCCTATATTTAAAGCATTTATCACTTGTGATCTATATGCATTTTTATTCATAAGTTATGTTAGAGGAATGAATATTTTAAGTTTTGCCAATTCATGTTCTATACTAAATGATGTTTGAGTTTTGCTTAAATTGAGGGCATCTTGTTTCTCAACCAAATCTTTTTGGGAAATATATTTTTGCTTCCTAGTAGAAGGATTATCCATTTGACTTGCTTTGAAGACAAGATCAGATGTTTTCTGGGCTAGAACCTCTACATTCTTTTTAGCAAGTTTGTCAAGATTTTTCTTGGCAGCGGTGTCAGTTGCCTTTTCATTGAGAGTATCAACATTCATTTTAATAGGATTATCGATTTTTTTCCTACTCCTTAGGTTATATTGCCTATGGAATTCCATAATTTCATTTTTGAAACCTTTCTTATAACCTTCTGATTCCTTTGGATCTACTTCATCTTGTGATAATAGGAAAAGGTCTTATTCCTCTTGAGTAGGAAATGTAGAGTCATTATCATTTAATCCCATTCAATTGATATGAGTATCATTAAGTTCTTCAGCTAATTATCCCTCGTCATCTGTCTAGTTCTCTTGAAATGGAGGCCTAATATGCTGATTTGGACCTTTTTGTTCCCTTTGTTTGATTCGGGGTGGATTTCTCCTAAAATTAGGATTCATGATTTGGGGAGAAGCTTGGTTTTCTTTAGGAGGAGCCCTATCAGTTATAATTATCCTATCCATCATCCTCTCCATTGTTCTGAGAATATTATCTATTTTATAATCATACGGAGAAGAGGAAGGTTCCTCCTTGATAGTAACCCTTCGTTCAATTTTTAATATTTCTTTTTTGGCTAATAAATTAGCTTCAACCTTAAGGGAATTAGCTTGCATTTCCTCTAATGTAGTAGGGTCACTCTCTCTTTATTGATATTCCATATTCACATTAAATCCTTCAGGGAAATGGATAAGGGCCAAGCCTAAAAGAGGTTTAATAGCAACTGGAATTGCATTATAAACTTTATTAAACCTATCACAATATTCTTCCATAGTTTCATTAGGTCCTCTTTTTAATTTTTTATATTCATTCAGAATTGGAAGAGGATTCTTTTTTGTTTCCCACCTATTTAAGAAAGCTTGATGAAAGGCATCAAGTTCAGCTATACTAGCTGCTGTTAATTTTTTGAACCATTTTCTTACCTATCCACCCAAACTTTGGGCTACAACTTTCATTTTTACATCGCTTTCATCCACCTCCTGAAGATCAAAGAAATTAGTCATTTTATCTACATGTTGTTATGCAGTGATGTCACCACTGACATCAAATTGAGGAATTATGGTTTGATAATCTTGGGGCATATGATGCAATTGCCTAGGTAAGCCCAAGGGAGCATAACAAACAACCATGTTGGGTTGAATAATATGTCATCTTATGGGAGGTATAGATGTAGGAGTTCTTAAAATAGGTTGGGTCACTATCTGTGATACTATTGGAGAAATAGTGGAGATTATAGAAGGGGTGGGACTACTTAATTCAGGATGAACAAATTGAGAGGAAATAGAAGATGATACAATAGTTAGGGCAGAAAGTTCAACAGACTGTTGAATATAGGATTCATGTACAGCTTGATCAAGTATTGATACTAGGTCTTATAACTAATCAAAGTTTTGGAGTGTTTGTTGGTAAAAATTTGGGTCAACAGTTTGACCTGCATATATATAGGGTTGTAGTAAGGATTGATCAATTATTGTTTCATCCACAAAACTTTCAAAATTATTCCTAAATAGACTATGTTAAAATGGTAAGTCAACTTGAATATCCTATATAGTGACAAACTTTTGTGGAAGAGAATTTGCCCTAGATACGGGACTGTAACTTCCTTAACTTTCAGCTAACCTTCCTCTCCTTATCAAATTTTCAGGGTCAACTAAGGTCTTGGGGGGTTCTGGATTAGGATGTTATCTTGTGTGAACTCTTTCTGGAGCCAAATATTTAATATCAAACACACCACTCGATTATTTATACAATTTACAACGTTTAAGGCATTATTTCTGAAATTTTGAACATTGGTTTTCATGAAAAAAAAGTTTTTGAATTATGGAAATGAATCATTATAGATGAAATTTTGTTCTTCCCCACTATGGTCTCAGTGTTTTTTTCTACTTGTAGCTCTTCCAATTCATATCTGTTTTTAGAATTCAAAAACTGGATGAGCTATATGGCTTCAGTTAGCTTGTCTCCCAACTTTCCTCTAATTTCCTCAATGGCTTCTTTGGATTTTTTAATTAGCTCCTTTTGCTAAAAAATGAT
>APFE030935290.1:154081-165566 GCA_000404065.3 Pinus taeda
ATTGGTTGATATATATATATATATATATCTATATATTATCCTTAGCCTAAGCTAAGGTATGAGCCATGGCAAATTCCTTTACCATTTGTTGTATCCTTTGCATCAATCTTTGGGATTTCTATGTCTCTCGTGATTGATAATTTTCAATTATTTCTTTCTATTCCTGTAGAATCCTGACCTGTGCCTGTAGTTTCTAGATTTCCTGCCCTTGTAGAGACATGTCTTCCATGGATTTTACCAGTTTATTTGGGTCATAAGAAGTTTCTGTAGGTGTAGAAAATCTCACTGTGATTTTTGTAGTAAAATAATACTAGAGATGTATAATAAAAAATTTAAATTGAAATATATTTTTGTAACATCCTTTGGTAACCTCACATGAAAATGTATGGAGTTACAAACTTTTCACACAATTTACCCATAGGTAACTATCCAAATTACTATTCCAAATTCCTTATTAACCACTAGATAAAATATTCATCATGACATAGAGTAAGTTTACTAAAGGAATAGTAAATGACATATGCATTAATAACCATTGTTGTAGCATATTAACATAAACTTTATGATGTAAATTCCATGATTATTTTAACTTGGTTAATTAATCGTACTATTAATGATATAAAGGTCACATCATCTAAGCAACAAACATCATAAAAATGGCATCAATAGGAAACCACATCATTAGATGCCCACATACCTTAGAATCCCCGTAGGGTGAAAACTAGCAAACATTTAATTTTATTATCAAATGCTCATGAGGGTGTTCAAAATTCACTGAATGGCTATAAGGGAGTCCATCCCTTGACCATTGTCATAAAATATTACAAATAATATCATCCCAAAAAAACATAACTTGCTATAAGCTATTACAATCATCATAACATCATTTACCCACAAACCCTTGAGAATTGTGTCTTTAGGTTGTGGTTCTTGTCATCAGTGGATTATCCTGTAGTTGACATTCCTTCAATTTGCATAGACCACTAACTAATTGTCTTCCATAACAGTAAATTAATCCATCTTATATGTCACAAACTTTTCCTGCAACTATTATTTTCAGCAACCTTTGATATCATGATTACATCAAGTATTAATCAAACAAATTCATAATTCTATACTAGTGATGCTTCACCATCTATTCATGTACATTCATGAAATGCAAACAAAATATCATGACATGTTTCCTTTAACAACACTGCATATGCATTAGTTATAAGCGTATAACCATCAATGCATTTCTATAAACAAACACCACATTAACTAATATTCCGCTCGCATAAGCAGACATTCTTGTAAGACAAATAACTGCAACTTTCCAGAAATTCCTTTAAAGGAAACTAACACATCAGTTATGATCTTCGTGCATTTGAATTACATAAAGTTTATAAAAAGAACTAGCCCTTCAACTATTACTTTTAGTGCATGCAAATACATAAAGAAATCTAACACCATGAATGTTGTTCCGATGCATGAAAATGCATGTACTTTCCAAAAGAATGCTTAACACAATAAAGCATGGAACATATGTTTCCTTTTCGAGGAAATCTATTATAATAGGGCATGTAAAAACATGTTTATTTTCCATAAAATTAATGCAATAAATTATACAAATACATGTCTTTTTTCCAAATATTGTACCAACATTACCCATATATAGATTCCAAGGAAACCAAGACATTACTATAGTTTTTGTGCATGTAATTCATCTTCTTTTCCAAATAATATTTTCCAATGTAGGCTAACACAACATGCTATCATTTCCTACAAACAAATGTATATCCTTTACAAATGAAAGCTAATATAGATCTTGCATACATATACATGATCTTATTCCAAAAGAAACTAACATAGTTATGATAGCATAAAATTAATAACATATATTTTTTTCTAAAGAAATATATATCAATAGTTCGTTTATCCATGTAAAGAACACATATTTATAACATAATGACTATTATTTGTGTATGCAAGATCTTATCATAATAACCCTTCTTTAATGTACGCAACACATAATCCATTCTTTAGAATTCTACCATCATTAAGTATTATTTTCAAGTAAAAAAATACATACTTACTTTTCAAAAATAAGTTAATATATCGTCATTTCTCTATCTTTCTACATGCAAGTTTCTCATTCTTCCCTTTCAATAAATTACCATAGTGAACCGTATTTTGTGCATAAAACACAGGGAACAATAACAAGGTTAGTTAACCTTTTATGCACCTAAATCAAGAAATTAACACAATTCATCTATCCATGCAATCTTTTGAAGAGATTATTCTTTTCAAGAATATTTACATAATAACTTTCTCTAGCTACACACAAAAACATATCATCTATATTGCAATGACTACCCTTTTTTGCACAAAACATATATTTTTTTCTAACAAAATGACTATTAGTTCAATGCACATAATATTTCCAAGAAATAAGTGTGTGCTCTTTTTCTTGTATGAACGAGACTCATATGCATGCTTTAAGAAAACAATCTTAATTTTTCGTCAATTCATGCACAAAACTCCTATTCATATCTTTCTGCACTCAAATCCTTGCAATATTTAAACAAATAACATGGGTAATATATGCATACATATTCATCAAAAACCTTCCAAGAAAATTAATCTAATTAAATTTTCTCTTTTCCAAGGATCTGATAATGAATGCAAAGATATTTCACTTCAAAATATAATACAATGATGCATCCAATTAATATTTTTTTTTCGAAAATTAACTTAGAAATTTATTTCAAGATTTGCAATATAATGTATATTATTATTGTGCACATATTCCTATTAAGAGTCTATTTGAATCATGTTAACATCTTGAGGGAAATTAAGAATCTAATTTTCTCACATAATTTTTCGACAATCTTTTCTTTAATGAAATATCTTATTTTCTTTATATTTTGATAAGAAAGGTTTGCATACATTTTTTTCATGAAAAATATCATAATTATGTAATCTTTTTGTGTCAAGTTTTCTTAAATCTTTTTGTTTGCAAGATTCATGTGTTTTCTCTTTTCAACAATAACAACATCCATGCAATATATTAAAAAAAAAAAAACATGGTTTCTTTGTTTTTAATATGTAAATCTCTCATGCATGTTTTTTAAAAAATATTGCATAGAAACCATGCAGGACCTTCCATTCAAATAATTAGTTCCTCTACACAAAAATGCCTACAACTTTCAAGAGTCTAGAGGAATATTTCCAATTAATAAAATAACCTATAATTCCTTTCAAAAAACACATGAAATGTTTTTCCAAAGAAAGTCATGGTTAATTATATTTTGTGTGCAATAACCACAAATACCCATTTTCATACCTCATGTTTAGGAATACCTTCCATTGGAGCCACAACATTCCTCACCAAAGTCGTGGTGACCATTGCATGAAGACTTCACATGATGAAAAATCCAGTTCATGTAGATGAAAGTCATTTTTCCAATTTACAAATGAATTTAAAGAACCTATAAAACTTTCTTTACCTCTATGAGCTATCATTTTATTTATTTGTTTCAAATTAGTTTCCAACTAAATAATAACAGTTCTTGTTTTTAACCATTTCATTAAATATGGTAAAAATAATACTTTCTTTTGTGAATGCCAACATAAATGTAGTTTATAGGGATATTACATACTACCCCCCTTGAAGTAAACACCATCCTTGGTGTTTATCATTAAATTTTACTCACGATATAATGATCTAAACAACCAAAATAGAAACCTTTCCCTTTAAAATGAATGACTTTATTTCCAGGTAATATCAATAAGCCAAAAAAATAAATAATGTTTATCAATAGTCATAAGAATTTACAAGTCTAAAAATATGCACTACTTTCCATTTCATATCCGTTATTCATATTCATAAAATGCAAAAACAAATCTGTATATCAACTTACCATTACTTACCAATTACTCTTGAAAGTCATGGTCACCTTTATGAAAGTTTTCTAAGAATGTTTTTACAACCCATCCACACTCCATGGCAAACACCCTATAATATATGACTAAGAAATCCAACATAATCATATTACTCATAAAATTTTAAATCAAATGAAATTATTTTAACTATTAATAAATTATGTAATGTGAGGTAATATTTCAATCACAATACTTCTACAAGTACTTAGATAGCGCCAACACTCTAATCATTAAAATGATAAATCAATGCACCATGTGCACACTATCTTAGCTCCCACTAAAAACATTCACAAAACACTTCTAAAATTATTCAGAGAGCACTTAGCTCTCTAATCATCGAAATGATCAATAAATACACCAAGTTCATAATATCCTATCCCCTTCTAAAACATTCAAAATGTTAGTAATACAAAAAAGGAACTACATTACCAATTAATTAATGTTTTCTGCTATGGGAACCACAATGGGAAAATTAATTCTCCTCCCAGTCAATGGGAACTAGTTTCCACAATCATATCAAGTAATTTTCACATGTAGACAATTCCCTGATAGAGACCATATAATGTCCATTATGGAATTCCACTAGCCAACTAGCTCAAGAATTCCAATGAGCACACAGGGTCCAATACATGATTCATCTTGGCAGTTTCCTGCCTATTCCTCTAACAACATCCCATCTATGAGGAATTTTGGGCCTTCTCCAACACGCTACAAATCAACATAGTTGCCTTGGGATTTTTTCCCTCTTAATCACCTCAGCTAATTATTTCTCCTTATTGATATCATTTATATCTAGGGAGAGGAAATCCGCACATGAAAGTGTCATCAACCACTCTAGGTAGGAAACCACCATCAACCCAAGGCCTCCTGGTCTTTCGCAACTGTCCACAAATATCTGGCATGTAAAATTCTCATTTAGCACTCTTTCCTATAGTGATTTACATAACAAAGTATATGCAAATTATCATTAACAAAATAAACATATGTACACCATGCATTTATACTTAACCCTCAGCATGGGTCCACAATATCTAGATTGACAAGAAATATAACTAGCATACATGTGGTATGCATTCTTATTTTTCTAAATAGCAAAATCATATATATCATAACTTTGTACTTTCTCATTTACGGTTGTAATTCACATTGCAATGTTTTACTTTCATAGTTTTTCTTGTTGCCATTAATCCACTCGTACTTAATCCCATCAACAATGTTAGTAATAAATAAGTATTCACTTTAACAATCATTTTAGTTTCATACACATAATATTGTTATGAATAAAAGTATATGCAAATAGTCATTAATGTGTAAATGGAAATAATAGTTAAGGTAACAATCCAACATTTCCAATTGCCACAATACATTGTTACCAACAGATTAGTACGTGAAGTAACTAACATAATCACTTGTCTACAACTTGAAATAAGCTTAAATGAAATCCAACTCATGCATATAAGTTTTAATAGTTAATCCTTCAACACTAACTAATCAACCTTGACAAAACTCAATCAAAAACTAGTTATAATAGTCAAGTCTCATTGCTCGACTCATGGTTTATTTTTAACATCAAGAGGGGTTCTTTCGATGTCCTTTTAAAGTAATTTATCTTCCTCTTCAAGGTCATTCCCCATATTTTTCATTCATGCATTTATTCTTGATGAGTAGTGCATTGTAACTTTTTTCATGTTCATTAAATGTATCATTAATATTTCATATTTGCAAAGATAGGTAGTTGATTCTCACTTTCACTAGTTAGTACTCGGGTTCTTCATAGGTGAAACAAAGATTCTGTTGTCCTTTACGGTCAACACGATTCAAAAGTCCTGAACATAGTTTTGGAGTAGACTTTACTACTTATTACTCTTCAATGCAGTTACAAACATGCATCATGCATCTCAAGTCAAAATTAGTCTATGACACATATCAATATGTAGATTATTAGATTCATACCTGAGTTGATGACCATTAGTAGCATACCTCAATTTCTTTTCTACTTCACAATTCCCAAAGGTGCTAGTGTTGCAACCTTCATGTTTGATACCACTTGTAACATCCCACAGTAACCTTGCATGAAAATGTATGGATTTAGAAAAAAATTATACAATTTACGGACACGTAACTATCCAAATTACTATTCTAGATTCCTTATTAACCATTAGATACAATCTTCATTAATACATAGAGTAACTTTAGTAAGGGAATAGAAAACTACATAACCATTGACAACAATTGTTGTAGCATATTAACATAAACTTTCTAATGTAACCTTGCATCAATTCCATGATTCTTTTAACTCATTCATTTAATTGTATTCTTAATTATATAAAGGTCACATCATGCAAGGAATCAACATCATAAGAATAGCACAATAGGAACCCACATCATTAGACATTGATATATCATGGAAACCCTGCAACGTGAAAACCAAAAAATATTTAATTTTATTATTAAATGCTCATGAGGGTGTTCACCCCTCACTCAATGGCTATAAGGGAGTCCATCCCTTGACCATTGTTATAAAATATTTTAAAGAATATCATGTAAAAAAACAATAATTTGTTATAAGCTATTACAATCATCATGACATCATTTACCCACAAAACCCTTGAGTATTGTATCTTTAGGGCCTGGTTCTTACCATTAATGTATTATCATGCTACTGACATTCGTTCGATTTTCATAGAACACTAACTGATTGCCTGCCATAATGGTAAATTAATCCATCTTTATATGCCGCAGTGTTTCCCTGCAACTTCTATTGTCAAAAGCCTTTCATATCATCATTAAATCCAATATTAATCAAAACAATTCATAAATCTATACTAATGGTGCTTCACCATCTATTCATGTACATTCATGAAATGCAAAAAAAATATCGCGACATGCTTCCTTTAACGAAACTGCATATGCATTAATTATAAGCGTATAATCATCACTGCATTTCTATAAACAAATACCACATTAACTGATATTCCCCTCGAATAAGCACACATTATTGCAAGACAAATCACTACAACTTTTGAGACATTCCTTTAAAGGAAACTAGCACATTAGTTATGATCTTTGTGCATGTGAATTACATAAATTTTATCAAAATAACTATCCCTTCAACCATTAATTTTGGTGCATGAAAATATGTCAAGAAAGATAACACCACGAATGTTGCTCCTATGCATGCAAATGCATATACTTTCCAAAAGAATGCTTAACACAATAGAGCATGCAACACATGTTCTTTTCCATAAAACTAATGCAATAAAGCATAAACTGTTCTTTCAAAAAACTAATGCATCAAAGCATACAAACATTCCTTCTTTTCCCACCACATTTTCATCAATATATAATTCCAAGGAAGCCACCACATTACTATGGTTTTTTTTGCATGTAATTCATCTTCTTTCCCAAAGAATCTCTTCCAATGTAGACTAACACAACATGCTATAATTTTCCACATAGAATTGTATATTCTTTCCAAATGAAAGCTAATACAAAATCTTGCATGCATATACATGATTTTATTCTAAAAGAGACTAGCATAATAGTTATGATAGCATAAAAGCAATAACATATATTTTTTGTAAGGAAATATAGCTCAATAGTTCTTCTATCCATGTAAGGAACATATCTCAATAAAAAAATGACTATTTTTTGTGTATGCAAGAGCTTATCATAATAACTCTTCTTTAATGTCCACAACACATATTCCATTCTCTAGAATTCTACCATCAAATCAATACTTCTTTTTCAAAAAGAAGTTAATATAATGTCATTTCTCTATCTTTTTACATGGAAGTTTCCCACGCTTCCCTTTCAATAAATTACCATATGTAACCATCTTTTATGCATAAAACCCAGGCAACAATAACAAGGTTAACTTAATCTTTTATGCACCTAAATTAAGAAATTAGCACATTTCATCTATCCAGGCAATATTTTCAATAGATTATTCTTTTCAAGAATATTTACATAACAACTTTCTCCATCTACATGAAAAACTATATTTTTGATATCGCAATGACTAGCCTTTTGTACATGCAACATGTATTTTTTTCTAACACAATGACCCTTACTTTAGTGCACACAATATTTTCAAGAAACAAGCACATGTTCTTTTTCTTGTATGAACGAGATTCATATTCATGTTTTAGGAAAACAATCATTTTTTAAAATCAATTCTTGCACAAAACTCATATGCATATCTTTCTACACTCAAATCATTGTAGTCTTTAAATAAACTACATGGGTAATATATGCATATGGATTCATCAAAACACTTCCCAGAAAGTTAATCTAATTAACTTTTCTCTTTTGTGAGGATCGATAATGAATGCAACGACATTTGACTTCGAAATCTAATACAATGATGCATGTAGTTAATATTTTTTTTTCAAAAATTAACATATAAATTTATTTTAAGAATTCCAATATAACAGATATTATTATTGTGCACATATGCCCATTAAGAGTATATTGGAATCATGCTAACATATTCGAGGAAATTTATAATCTAATTTTCTCTCATAATTTCCTCGCAAAATAACTTATTTTATTTCTATTTTCATAAGAAAATTTTACATACATTAATTTCATGAAAAATATGATTTATTTAACATTTTTGTGTGCAGGTTTCATCGTGTATTTTCCTTCCAAGAAAACAACATACTTATATTTTACAATGCAATCTTTTACCATGTAATTTTCTTTCAAGAAAGTAATATGGTTTCTTTATCTTTTACATGGAAAGTTCACATGGATTCTTTATGAAAAGTAGTATGACTTCTTAAATCTTTTTATTTGGAGAATTCATGTGCATTCTCTTTTCAAGAGTAACAACATCCCTGCAATTTTTGTTTTAATAAAACAACTTTGCTTCTTTGTTCTTAATATGTAAATTTCTAGTGCATGTTTTTAGAAAAATATTGCATAGAAACCATGCAGAACCTTCCATTGAAATAATTAATTCCTCTACACAAAAATCACTGCAACTTTCAATATTCTAGAGAAATATTTCCAATTAATAAAATAACCTATAATTCCTTGCACAAAACACATGCAATTTCTTTCCAAAGAAAGTCATGATTGCTTATCTTTTGTGCACAATAGACATGAAGACCCATGTGCATACCTCAAGTTCAAGAATACCTTTCGTTAGAGCCATAACATCCCTCACCAAACTTGTGATGATCAATGCCTCACTTGACATGATGAAACTACAATTGATGAAGATGGAAGTCATTTTTCCAGGTTACGAATGAATTTAAAGAACCTCTAAAACTTTCTTTATCTCTTTGAGTTATCATTTTCTTTATTTGTTTCAAATTAGTTTCCAACTAAATCATAATATCTTCTATTGTGAATGCCAACGTAAAGGCACTTTATAGGGATATTAAACTTTGTTAACATTGATATTCAAATATTTAATTTAAGCCTCAGAGTATAATATTTTTAAAAATTAAAAAAATTACATATCTTAATCGTAATGGAAAGTGTGCTTTTTTCCCTTTTAGTTCGAATTACTTTTAATAATTTTATATATTTGATAAAATTATATCATTTAATTATTGACAATATTTGATTTTAATAGTTCTACTACTAAATATATAATTAACATAGAAATTTCATATTCAAAATATTTGTTAACATTCTATTGAAATATTTTTAATGTATGTTCACATAAAAAGAGTATTTTTTTTTTTCGAATTACTTCGTAGCTTTATATAAAGTTAATATTGGAAATTATATATTTGATACTGAAAATATTTTATTTAATGAATTTAATATTAAATATATAAATATATAAAAAAATTGATATTATTATATTTTAAGATTGATGTATTCCTTCCCTCTCTTCTTAAAAATTGTTAGTGATTAATGAAAAATTACAATGTTTCAAAAAAAAGTTACCATAAAACTTAGTTTGCGACCACCACATCGGTTTCATGTTTTCTTGGATTGATACTAGAGGTGAATTGGGATAGCGGACAAGAAGAAAAAGGAAAGAAGGAAAGAAGGAAGAGGATGCATATCTTGGAAAATATGAACTTGGTTACCACAAGAAGAATGAGGGAGATAGATGGATTAATAATTAATGAGGGAGATAGATGGTGTAATGTATTTAAAACTATGTATAACGTATTAAAATCTAGGAAAGTATTGAGGGAATAAAATATGGGTGTTGGCATTGAAATTGAGAGGACTTTAAGAGCATATGGAGGAGTTTACGTCGTACCAGGCTACTATGCAAGTAAAATAGATCATATTACCAACAAGTTAATAGTATGCAACATTAAATTTCCTACATCTTGGAAACTTCGTCATTCTTGTGCGCAGAGAGAGTCATGGAAGACTTGTAAGGTGCTCTCCCCATAAGTCTTTAGTATGGGAGAGTCTAACCTTTGTGTGCTAGATAAAATACAAAACATTTATCTTATATCAGTAAAGGCTTAGTCACGCACATCTTTTAGGTAAGCATTACCTATTTTATTTTTCTAGAAAAGTCATTCGTGAATTTTGGTGTTGTAATTGTTTTCATGAAAATTATAATGCGTGGTTATATGCATAGAATTAATAACTATGGCATTAGTTTTTTAAAAGAGCCCATATGCATAAAGATTAGTTTTCCTAGGAAGGAGTGGACGGTAAAGCATAACAAATTGTGCTCACTTTTTTGAAAAAAATATTTGATTGCATGTTATTAGGATTGACTACTTGAAAATATTTAAAAAATTATAAACCCAAGAAAAATAAAATAGGAAAATTGTGGGCATAAATGTTGGAGATTATAAACCGATCTTGTGTGAAATAAATGATAATTAAATTGGGGTTATTTACTGGAAATTATTGCCTAGAATTTTTATGTGCAATGAAAGGGATGAAATAAAGATTTTTTTTTTTTTGAAAAGAATGCAAACATGAAACTTGTTCATACAAGAACAAGAATGCATATTTGTTTCTTGAAAATATTGTGTGCATTGAAGTAAGGGCGATTGTATTAGAAAAAAACATATGTTGCATGCACAAAAGGATAGTCATTGTGATATAAAAAATATGTTTTTGCGAGTAGATAAAGAAAGTTATTATGTTAATTTTCTTGAAAAGAATAATGTGTTGAAAAGATTTCTTGGCTAAATGAATTGTGTCAATTTCTTGACTTAGGTGTATAAAAGGTTAAGTTAACCTTGTTATTGTGGCATGTCTTTTATGCACAAAGATGACTATCTATGTTAATTTCTTGAAAGGGAAGCATGAAAAACTTGCATGTAGAAAGATAAGCAATGAGGTTATATTAACTTCCTTTTGAAAAAGAAGTATGTATTTGTTTACATTAAAAGAATAGCTAATGAGGGTAGAATTCTAGAGAAGGGAATATCTGTTGCATACATTAAAGAAGAGCTATTATGATAAGCTCTTGCATGCACAAATAATAGTCATTGTGTTATAAAGATATGTTATTTTCATGGATAGAAGAACTATTGAGCTATAGTTCTTTCAGAAAAATTATATGTGATTATTTTTATGTTATCATAACTATATGTTAGTTTATTTTGGAATAAGATCA
>APFE030935330.1:0-41868 GCA_000404065.3 Pinus taeda
ACATAAAAGCAACTAAGTTAAGCTTAGTTGTACATGCAATAACTAAAGCTAACTAAAGTTAAGTGTGCTTTATCTTATGTTAATGTGTACATGTGCCACATGCAAGCAATAAGTTAACTGGAGCTAATCTAGGTGCATGTACACCAACACAGCTAGTCTAAGTGCATGTACACCAACAGATACTTAGTTAGATCATTATAATCTGGTTAGAAAGCTCGGGGAGACCATAGAGCCCATCTCTACTCCCACACACATTACTTCTTGGTAAACATTCTTCTAGGATTTGAGGGTACGTTTCTATCCTCCAAGGTATATTCAAAATCTTTTGGCAAAGTGGTTACAACCTCAGAACCAATGAGTTCAATCCTACATCGATATCTTCTACAAACTACAGATCCAGCCACATATTTCACACCCTGAGGAGGTACTTATTATTAAATTCAATTCTTGTTTCTTATGGAGTTTTCCTAGAAAAGTGGAATTGCTTGGCAGTGAATCCTTGGATAAAGCCTTTCTACGAGCATTGGTTGTAGAAAATAAAGCGGTTCCTCGAATCTGATCCCCTCAATCTCATTCCACCCCTTCCAGTGTTGGTCCTTCATCTACATTCCCTTCCTCATCTTCCTTCTCCACCTCTCGCAATCCCACATGGTGTAATAAAACCAACTCCCATATCACTGTTGACTATCGAGTACTTCAAAATATTTGTAGCAACAAGACACTTCTTACAAAGGTTGAGTAGTTAGACTCCCCCACTCCTCCGCCAATGGTTTCTCTCAATAATCTCTATAGAAGTATACCCATCTATTATACTTATGCTAAATAATCACTCTAACACCTCTAACACTTGCTTTTTACACAGTTGTAAAATAAAAAATGAGTTGGCTTCATTGATACATAATAATGGGAGTCAAAAGAACCTTTTGGCTCAAGATTTACTTGATTGCATTAGACTTCCCACTACTCCTCATCTAGCTCCATATCAGCTAGGTTGGGTACAAAAGGCCGACCCTCGTCTTACTATTTCTCACTATTGTGCAGTCACATTTGCTATTAGCCCTTTCTAGGATACGGTACTATGTGACGTTTCTCCTCTTGATTGTGTCGATTTGTTAGTTGGCATTCCTTACAAGTATACCCGTAATGCAGTCTACCATGCTAAAAACCAATAGTACCATTTACAATTGGAGGGTTGTACATATGCCGTCACATCCTCTGCAACTAAATCCAAATCCACCCCCTCCCTTCCCACTACACCTCTAGTTACAAAAATCATCTTGGAACAATGTGTTTTGTTGTGTCAGGTTCGCCCTATCTAACCAGACAATATGACCAATCCCATTCCCCAAGAGATGGTTCCTTTGATTCAGGAATTTGGAGATGTTTTCACCCCACCTACAAGGTTGCCCCCACCATGTTCTATTGAACATAAGATCAATCTTATTCCTGGTGCCTCTTTGCCTAATACTCCCTCTTATCTCCTAGATCCTTGTGAGGCAATATAAATTGAACGCCAAATTGAACAATTAATGAATCCTAGACATATTCAATATTCGTCGTCACCATGTGCTTCCCTTGCCTTTATTATTCCAAAAAATAATCTTCTGAATGACGCCTAGTACCAATTATCAAGCTCTTAATAAGGCCACTGTTAAAAATCGTTACCCCTACCTCGAATTGAAGATTTTCTCGATCATTTACAAGGAGCTTGCTTCTTTACCAAAATGGATTTGACAATTAGATACCATCAACTACACATGCATGAAATCGACACATGGAAGACCGCCTTCAGGACAACATTTGTCCTATTCGAGTGGATCGTCATGCCAATTGGTCACACTAATGCCCCGACAACTTTTATGAGACTAGTCAATGATGTCTTCAGGTGATACTTGGGTAAGTTTCAGGTTATTTATCTTGATGACATTTTGATTTTCAGAAAATCTTGGGCATAACACATGTAACATGTTTGTAGCATTTTCGAGCTCCTTTGAGCATATCAACTTCATGTCAAAGAAAAGAAATCATACTTTGGGCAAACATCAGTGTACTTTGGATCCATCTGTTGGGGTTCTGTAACACCCCTAGATGCATCAATTACTGCAACAACTTTCTTGTTTTACTTTTTTTTTTTAACATTGGAATTATGTTTTGTACTTGAATGTAAGACTCGAGAAGGGTACAGTAAAATGCATAACTGACATGTAAATATTTTAAAATAATAATAACGTCATGTGAACAAACTAATTGTATGAATAACCGTGAAACGAATTCCAAGAACCTTCAAATAGTTGCATACAATTGAAAGAAACAATTATGATCTTCCTTTCTTTCCTTGGGGGAAAAGGAGAGGAGGGGGTTGGTTGTTTTTCTCAGTTTCTTTTTCTTCATTGGAATAGCAGCGATCTCTACCGAGTGTAGAGTAATGTTGGGAATAAGGGAGTTCTTGATCTGGAAACAAGGCCAGTGGAATCCCTTAAGCTTTTAAATAGAAAATATTAGCCCTAAACTAGACTCACCAATCTTGAGGTTCAGAGGAGTTATCTTGATATTATAAATTAAAGAACTGTTTGGAGCAAGGAGCTTGGGGGGAAGTTTGGACATTACTGCCTAACTCGCGGTTGGGAGGATGGTCTTCTAAATATAGTTATATAAGAAAAAAGAATAAAAACAAGATAAGTTATGTGTGTCTTTATTTATTTTATTACTTAATTGTTGCAATAATTTCTTAATATCTGATGTAAGAAATTTTTTTCTTGTTATACAATGTTCATTTAGAACAATCATTTAATATCTCCTTGGTCGAGAATGTTGAGTTCCTATGGTAAATGCCTTCCATGTAGAAGGTTGTAGTACATGAATTCATAAGAAAACATGTTTATTATACAAAAAATTCTTAAATGGTTTACTGAGATGATTTCTCACAAAGAAAGTATTTTTATTTATTTGTTTATCTGTTGTATCTAGTTAGGGGAATGTTGGCTAGTCTCAAGGGCATGAGTCTATGACTCTACCTAAGACAGTCCAACATCCAGACAATGATTTAACCCTAAAAGCCAATGGACTAGCCCAGAAGACCTCGCACGTGCCTCCAATGGGGTATTGATAATATTTGATTATTGGAAAAATGCTAGAAAAGAAGGAACTTGTAATTAAAAGTAAATACATAATTCTAGACGGATAAACAAGCATACTATAAGAAACGAAATAAACTTTCAAGAAGCACATTTTATAATGCCAAGAACATCACTTTAGAAGAGTTGAAGACCACAACCAATACATTACAGAAATATAACAAGAAATATTTAATGCACTCCGTAAACCCCCTAATACTTAAAGAAATATATAGTCATAACTTAAAAATGAATTGCCATGGAGAACTTGATATGGAGACCCATCACTCCAAAATATAACAATATGAAAAAATATTTAACTCTTAATGGCACCAAAAGCTTTAAAGCTAAAAAAAAAATAGGAAAAAGGTAAAATCTTCCATATTATGTTTACAGGGACTGCATGTCGTAATCACTGAGCTTTAAAAAGAAATTAACAAGTTTAAGGACTGTGTTATCTCATGCTCAGAAATTCAAATGCCTAGTCTGCATCGAACACAATATGGTTCAACCTGAACATGTATATACAATATATTACTAACAACAAGAGTGGTTCGTAAACCGAATTAGGAATGCAATAGAAACTATATATAATATATATATATATATATATTTATATATATATTATATATATATGTATTATATATACTATATATTATATATTATATATAATATATATATATATATATTATATATAATATATATAATATATTATATATATATGTTTTGAGTCAACAACAGCCATACTTTCGGGTGGCCAGTTAATTATGAAAATAAAGCGTAACCAAGTTTTACAAACATTAAGAAAACCCTATCGAGGGGGGAGCAATGGCAATCGAAAGAGAAATTTCTTATGAACAGAGTAAACCTCTACCCTTAGAACCAATCAAGCCTACAACTGAGGAAACCTGGCAGGTATTTGAAAATAAAGATAAAACCCTGGGTATAATATATCTACTTTCCATTTGTAACTATAAAGACATATGAGAACCAGACCCTACCACAACTGCTTCAATTAGTTTGAGAAAGGGCCCAACAGATAATGAACTTGGCATTTCAAGCAAAAAGGGTTCCAGAGAAAGTAAGCTAAACCCCAAATCTGTGAGAGTGATTGTACCTATATGCACAACAGGAAACTTACACGAATTATGGAACAAAAATAACATTTGAACCTTAACCAAACATAAAGCTTGTTGATTCAACTGAAGCAGAGAGGACTCGTTCCGAGATAGGGCAGATAAACTCTACGATGAAGAAAATTAACCTAGATAGCAGATGACTGTACAAAACCAAAAGCATAGCGATGAGTGGTTGAGCTAAGTACTGAAAACCCTACAACTGTGGTTGGCTCCCTTGATCGGAGAAGGGGTAGCCTCTGTTGTTAGCCCTGCAGGTGTGAAACAGGGCATGTGAAATTCAACACCCTTAAAATCTCCGTTTCAAACCTTGAAAATAGTATACAAGCACCATTACCTGCACGGAGAAGAGACAAATTTCTAGCCATGAACCTCTGTAGATGGAGATCAGGGTGCAACATGAAACCCTAGGACCAAAACACAAACTGATGAATAGGGCGCACAGATGGAGCTAGGGTTAGTCTATGAAATGACCCTTTTTCTACAGAACGTTGGATGGAGGAGTGAATAGATGGATGGGTCGGATGTGTCCATGTGTCCATGTGTTCGTTGAAGGTGAAAGATTGTGTACGACACGTATCCTTCCCACCTCTTGCCTCGAGACTTTCATGCCTTAAGGGAGCGCAATCAAATTCAAAAAATATAACTTGAATAGTTAAATGTTGCCAGAGTATTATGGTACATTGGTAGTAGAAGGTAGATTTTAAACTTAAATGCAGAGTTAATGTATTCCCAACACCCAATCAATCAAATTACATCAATAACTCTCGTAAGTTATAAGTGGGCCATGTTAACTTTGTGTAACACATCTATGCTTATTATTGATTGTGAAATTCATAGTTTAAAGTTTATCTTCAATGTTTATTACGTTTTTTTACTTTAACCCGATTGATTGAGTTATGTACGAGTACATGTTACATGTGGTATCAAAGCAAGGTTTGAACATTGTAGCCAATCATGGGCAACTAAGAAACCATTATTGTGTTAATGCAAATAGATGAATAAACAAACCAAGAGCAAGATGTGGAGAGGAGTTGGACCCCCAACCCAGTCAGAGGCATCGTATGGTGAGGCCAATCAGGAAATGTGGATACAGTTGGGAGAAGAGTCACGTCGAGCAAATGTTGCACTGCTAGAAACTGTTCAACAACTGCGAGCTTGAATGAGTAATTTGAGGGCTGATAATGAAAAATTGTAGCAGGAATGAGAAAGGATTTTGAAAAGATTATATGATAAACAAAATCAGTGGGAGCCCAACCCAAGTTATGGCGATGGGAACACGACTAATACCTTTAGAAAAAGGAAGGCCATGCGGAACTTAGAGGAGGATGAAATCAAGATGAGGGAAGATCTGACAATGTTTCTGGAGGAAAATAGAATAACAGGTAGAAAATTTAACTTTAAGGGGAATTCAAAAAGATAAAACCTCCAAATTTTGATGGTGAGGCTCAGGAAGCAGTCGAAGCTTCACTCATTAATATGAATAAATTCTTCCAGATCTACGAGTATGGTGAAAATCTTAAAGATCAATTGGAAATATACCAATTACAGGGTAAATCCACCTAGTGGTGGGAAGAGACTAAAATTGTCTGGAAAATCGAGAAGCAAGAAGTAACGTGGAGGGAGTTTCAATTTTTTTTAATGAAAAATATCTGAAAAAATGATTCTATGATGAAAAGGCAAGGGAGTTTCATGACTTAAGGTTAGGTCGGTTAACAAAGGATGAGTTCATAACCCAGTTCACCTCTCTACTGAGATACATTCCATATATCCGGGAAGAGAAGGCGAAGGTGCAACATTTCACTAGTAGTTTACATGCCTTTATGAGGGAAAAGTTGGAGTTTGATAACCCAAAAATGATGGATGAGAAAGTTTGGAAAGCTAGAATCTGTTACCAGCAAATGAAATAAAAAGGAGAAGGCACTCATCATGGGTCCTTTAAAAAAGGGCAAGGCTTTCTGAAAAGTAGCAGGAACGTGAAAATTGCAAGTGGAAGGAATGTACACCAGATACCTTAGACCAATTTTACTAGAAGGAACCCACATAAAACCGGAGTACAAACTAAAAACAGACAAATGAAGGCAGTAAAAAAACCAGAAAACAACCAACAACAAAAACCCCCTCTATAATGTTGGGGATGCAGAGAAACCCATTACTATGAAAATTGTCCTCATCGTACACGAGCTTAGTAGGTTGCTAACATGTGAGAAGCCTCCACAGTGGGTGAAGTAGCTAGAAGCATACCTAGAATAAATGCAAATTTGGATGATAATCAAGTAGAATATCAACCCACCACAGTAGAACTAGAAGGTAATATATCTAGCCACTCTGTTTTAATTTTGGTAGATCTAGGCGCAAGTTTGAGTTACATTAGTTGAAAAATAGTGGAAAAATGTCATTTACAAGTGATTAAATTAAAAAATCCATGGTTGGTGCAATTAGCTATAGGAGCTAAGCGGAGAGTAAACGCTAAGATTGAAAATTGTTCTATTAAAATAGGAGAACAACAAATTCAAATGGACTTGAATATATTACCTTTAGGCTCGTATGATGTAACAATCAGAATGGACTGGTTAGAAATACATTGGTATTTAATGGATTGCAAAGAGAAAACTATTAGCTTCCTTGATGAAGAGGGAACTAGACAGGAAATTTAGGGAATAAAAAAGGGGTGTTAAACTATGAACAATCATAGCCAAACAGTTAGGAAAATGTATTTGGGAAGGTTGTCAAATTTATGATGTGCAAGTGAGTTATACTAACTCTAAGGATAAGACTCATTCCCTAGAAAATATGCCAATAATACAAGAATTTATCGATGTGTTCCTAGAGGAAATACCTAGGCTGCCTCCTAAACGAGATATTGATTTTACCATTGAATTAGTTCCAGGAGCAACCCTTATGTCCAAAACCCCTTATCATATGAGTATGCCTGAATTTATAGAACTCAAGATGCACCTACAAGAGCTTCTAGATAAAGGTTACATATGACCAAGTGTGTCACCATGGGGAGCGCCTATACCTTTTGTAAGAAAAATAGATGGTTAAACAAGCTCACCATTAAGAACAAATATCCCATACCCCGTATTGATGATCTATTTGATCAGGTCAGAGGAGCTAGTGTGTTCTCAAAAATAGCTTTGCATTCCAGATATCGTCAGTTTCATATTAAATATGAAGACATTTGTAAAAAAATGTTTCGAACTTGCTTGGTCATTACGAGTTCATGTTATTTCCCTTCAGGCTTACCAATGCCCTGTTACTTTCATGAGTCTCATGAATGGTGTATTTCATCCATATTTAGACAAGTTTGTCTTGAATTTTATTGATGATATTCTAATCTACTCAAAGAACATGGAGGAACATGAGAAACATTTGAGGATAGTATTGCAAACCCTATGTGACAATCAACTTTATGCTAAATACATCAAATGTGATTTTTCCAAAGATCAGATTCAATATTTAGGATATATTATTTCATCAGAGGGCACAACAGTAGATCCTGAGAAGATTTGAACCATCATGGAGTGGTCTGCCCCTAAAAATGTTGATGATATTTGATATTTTATGGCGCTGGTAGGTTATTATTGTTGTTTTATAGAAGGTTTCTCTAATATTGAGTATCCTATAACTTCACTTCAAAAACAGGGGAAAGTTTTTAATTGGAAAGCCAAGTGCTAGCAAACTTTTGAGCACTTGAAACATGTGTTAATCATCGGCCTCGTATTAAAGGTAGTAGATCTAGGAAAAGAGTACATAGTATGCACTAATGCAAGTCAAGAAGGAGTTGGAGGAGTGCAAATGCAAGAAGGAAAAGTGATAGCTTACGAATCTCATAAGTTAAATAGCATGAACAACAATACTTTGCTTATGACTTGGAATTAACTGTAGTAGTTCACACATTAAAGTTTTAGCAACATTATTTGTTGGGAAATAAATTTATTTTAATGACTGATCACAGTATTTTAACAAGTTTTTTTTTAACCAACCTAATTTGAATTCTCGTCAAGCTAGGTGGAGTGATTTTTTGAGTGAATTTGAGTTTGGGATAAGGAACCTTAAAGGTAAGGAGAATCAAGTGGTTGATGCGCTAACCAAAAAGACACATTATATATATATATATACATATATACAAGATTTATTATAGTCGAATTAAAATCGACTTTGCTGCAAAAATCAAAGAAGTTGCTTAGATGGATTCTAAATATAAATTCTTGTGGCAGCAAGCAAGTCAAGCACAAAACTTGAATCAACAGACTAATTATAGTATAAACAATGATGACATGTTGATCTTCACAAGTAGGATATATGTTCCCAGTCAAATATCTGTCAAACAATTCATGTTAGATGAGTTTCATAAGAACCCTTATGCGGCCCACCCAGGATATCGAAAATTGTTTTCTGCAATTAAGCAAGAAGACTCCTGGCTAGGAGTGAGAAAAGATATTACAAAATATCTCGGAAAAATGTCTAGAATACCAACATGTAAAGGTGGAGCATCAACACCCTGTCGTATTACTTGATCCCCTGCCCATACTTGAGTGGAAGTGGGATACAATTACTTTGGAATTTGTTACCGGTTTACCAAAAACAAATAAGAAAAATGATTTTATATTGGTAGTAGTAGACAACTTGAGAAAAAAATCCCATTTAATATCGGTTAAATATATATTTAAATTTGTTGAAATTGCATATATATTTATGAAATAACTATCCGACTACATGGGCTACCTCAGGTGGTGATCTTGGATAGAGATGTGAAATTCACATTAACATTTTGGGAGGCCCTTTTCACGGGTTTGGGTACACAAATTCAATTCAGTAATGTGTACCACTGTCAGACTGAGTGTGTTAATCAGGTAATGGAATATATGTTGTGGATGTATGTAATGTAGCGGTCAACCAAGTGGGTAGAATACCTCCACTCTTATCATAACAGCTCCCATGAATCCTTGAAGATGAGTCCTTTTTAGATATTATATGGAAGGAAATGTAGAGTTCCTATCAAATGGTATAGCCCCGAGGATAAATTGGTGTTGGGGCCTGACATGTTAGCAAAAATGTAGCAAGCAATGAAGAAGTTTTGCTAGAATTTAAAGGTTGCCCAAGATAGGCAAAAAGTGTATGCAGATAAAAAGAGGACTTATAAAGAATATCAAGTGGGGGATTATGTCTACATCAGAGTCAAACCGAAAAGAAGCACCTTATGATGGGGTAGTTGTGCCAAATTGAAACCTCGATATTGTGGACCTTTCCAAATATTGGAAAGAATCGGGCCAGTAGCCCATTGGTTGGCATTACCTTTTCACATCCCAATTCATAATGTGTTCCACATGTATTTATTACAAAAATATGTGTATGATCCTAGACATGTGATTAACTAGCAAGACATGAAGGTAATTAAATATTTTTTTTTTCTTATTTCAACATTTAATATATATGTTAGACATAGAATAATGCTAAATTATAATTGTGGTACAGGTCGGGCCAGATGACGAATTCCTGGTAGAGCCTTTATGTTTCCTCGAGTAGAAAGAAATAATATTACAGAGGCAAGCTATCACCCAGTGTCAGGTGCTATGGAAGCACTTTATCCCGGAGGAAGCTACCTGGGAAGAAAAATAATTTATGCCTAAATCTTATCCTAAAATATTCCAAAGGGCTGGATTAAACACCAAGGATGGTGTTTCATTTGAGGGGGAGAAGATGTAACACCCCTGGATGCATCAAATATTGCAGTAAGTTTCTTGTTTTATTTTTTTTTAACATTTCAACTATGTTTTGTACTTTGACATAAGACTCAGGAAGGGTCAAATAAAATGCATAAATGACATGTAAATATTTTAAAAAATAATAAATTTATGTGAGTAAACTAATCATAGGAAGAATTATGAAACGAATTCCAAGAACCTTCAAACAATTGCATACAATTGAAATAAACAGTTATGATATGCCTTTCTTTCCTGGGGGAAAAGGAGAGGAGGGGTTGGTTGATTTTATCGGTTTCTTTTTCTTCATTGGAATAACAACGATCTATATCAAGGGTAGGGTATTTTTTGGAACCATGGAGTTCTTGAGCTGGAAACAAGGCCAGTGGAATCCCTTAAGATGTTAAATTGAAAATATTAGCCCTGAACTGGATTGACCAATCTCGAGGTTCAGAGGAGTTATCTTGATATTATAAAGTAAATAACTTTTTAGAGCAAGGAGCTCGAGGGAGAGTCTGGATGTTATTTCCTGACTCACAGATGAGAGGACGATCTTTTGAAGATAGTTATATCAGGAAACTCTAAACTGACGAAAGGTTACCAACTGATCCTCTGAAGCCCTTTTATGAATGAGGCCTCTATTTTCTTCATTTTCCATTATTTTCCTTCATTTTCCTCCTCACATGCAACCTGTGACCTTTCACCTCCCTTTTCTCCTAATTTCCATTATTTTCATAAATAAATTTGCCAAAATGCCATTTTTCTTTTCTAAAGCCTTAGCCATTTCCTTTGCCATAAACAATCACAAGTGATCCCCATCACTAGGATTTTTTCCCAACATTAATCTTGGAATAAGTGTCCCATAATCCATGGTTATTATTTTGCCTTTATTTACTTTTATTACATGGAATTTTCACCAGGGTTGTTACATTCTTGTCCTACTAATACAGTTTGTAAGTCCCTCTATACATCTAATCAAATAGCTAAACATGCTATTTGAGTGGTTTTTCAGATATAAAATTTGCTAAAGTAATGCATTGTAAGTCAACTCATGATCTATGAAAGAAGCTTAAATACTACTATGAAGGAGTTAAGAAAGTGAAGGAAGCCAAGCTACAACCTTACAAGGCTTAATTCGAAAGTTTGAAAATGAAAGAAGATGAGGATATTGCTTCATATTTCCTTTGAGTAAACAAGGTTGTCAACTCTATTGTAGGTTTTGATGAAGAAGTCAAGGATGATGTGCATTCGAAAAATATTGAAGTATCTTCCTCCCAAGATTCAGGCCCAAGGTATCGGCCCTTGAAGAGCTATTAGACATGGGTAAGTTGAACATGGACATGCTTGATGGAACACTCTTAACGTATTAACTAAGGACAAAAAGGGATAAGTTAGGAATCAAAGAAGAAACATTTAGTGCAACTAAAGAAGGAAGAAAGAATGAGAATCAAGGTGACTCTAATCATGAATCTGATCAAGAAGAAGCCAAGTTCATCAGAAAACTAAAGAAGGGAACCAAAAAATTTAAAGGTATGCTTCCTTTCAAACCATTTGAATGTGGAAGAATATGAAATTATGCTTCTAAATGTCCTTAAAAATGAATGATCATGATGACGAAGTAAGATTGAATTCTAAGGATCAAAAGAAGAAACACAATGCTAAAAGGAAACACTTCTTCTCAAAAGAAGAAGGCTACTTGAGAGTAATGAAAGTCTGGCTGATGATTAAATATGTGAAATATTGTTCTTCACTAAAGCAGAAAAAATTGAAGCATAAATATACAATGAAGGAGAACTCAAAAATGCATTAAAATAAATAAAAACCCTTAGAAAGAGGATAAGACAATGAGAACGACAACTCTAAGACAAAGATCAAGATGCAGATTCCATAATCATTTTCAAGGTCAAACTAGAAGAAGCCAAAAGGATAAAGGAGTTTTTGTTAGAACAATTGAACAAAAGGGAATAACTTTGTGAAAAATTAGAAGAAGTTGTGTTTTTTATAGAAGAATTGGAACAACTTAAACGCAATTTAAAGCTTCTCAAAGGATCTGAGTCTCTTAATCATATTCTCAACATTTAAATTTCTCCTCTCATCAAAACAAACCTTGATTACTAGGAAGGTTGCGAGACATCCAAAAGTAAGTCTCTTTCAAAAAAATTAAATGAATATCATCCCAATAATCATGATTTAGAATTCATTGGGACTAGCGGAAACTCACTTAAATATTATAAGCAAGTGATGAATCAGCCCATGCATGTTCATTTCAACATTTTTGATGATTCTCATAATGATGCTAGGAACCAACAAGATACATCTAGTCCACATAAGTAAAGGAACCAAGATGAAAGTATGAAGCCCCCCATGACATAAAATCTTCTTAAAACATCCAAAAGCAATAATGGAACAAGAATCAACAATCATCAAAGGGATGATTCTCTTCGAAGGAACAACTTCAAAAGGCATGTCACATGAAGAAAACTTTATGACACCAGGTATCAAAATAAGTTTTTTGGTCATTATTTTTCATGCACAAAATTTTGACATAAAGCACATGATTACAGAACCTATGAAATCACCAATTATCGATTATATGGTCAAGTCCCCAAGCTTAGACATATGGATCAAATTACAAATCATGATAACAAATCATATGGGGCATTTCCATAAATATTCAAGCTCGATGTAGAATGTTATGTCATAATGAAGGACACATAGCTTGTGACTACAAGAGCAATTTGAGATGGAATAAGGGAGAGGGACTCTCTATTAACTAAATAATGAACACCAAGGAATGGAAAATGAAATAGAAAGAACAAAGGTTAGATCCAACCACTGATATCTAGGGCCATCGGTCAAGGCTTCTTCAAGAATATAACTATTTGAAATAAAACTTGAAGAAGCAAGAGTATGTAGGAAGGATGATCATTATAAAGAAAACATTCGTTGATAAAAGAAGATCAAGGAAAATCATTGACTCGGAAAATGTATCGGTAGTAGCATGAAAACATGTATATAGAGGGCTTATGCATAGGGGAAGCAGGTTCACAATCATAATAGGAATTCTAAAAGGAAGTTGAAAAGTACTTGATCTAGCATCCATTGAAAGAAGAAATCAAGTAGTTCAAGGATAGATATTGGAACCTATAGTTGATCAAGAAGATTTGTTGAAATGATATAAGATATAGAAGGAAGATAAAACAAGTTTTTATTTAAATAAGAGATATTATTGATATAGGGGTATTCTCATGATATGAAGCATGGTCTTAGAGGAAGACTCCATTTACAAAAAATCAGGTCCACATGAAATTTCAAGAACAATTATGAAGCATTGATAAGCAGCCATGTCCCTTTTCCATTGATGTCAAAGGGGGAGAGAGAGACGACATTGAATTTGTAGGAGGATTCTAGAGACAAATTAGATATTGAAAGAGTGAAATTAAGATCGAGTTGGAAGAATCGTCATAGACAGTAAAGCGGAGTACCCAATAATATGTCAGTGGGAGTTCAAACCATTCCAATCAATGACTATCAATGTCTCATGGCATTTCCATCAATGAAAAAGGGGTAGATTATTGGACATAGTGTTATCATTAACATCAAACTAGTGTCATTGATGTCAAAGGGGAGGTCTAAAGGAACAACAATGTCATTCATTAATCAAAGGAAGTAGTATGGTAGTCCAATCTCTTAAATGACCTTATCGCATGAAGCCAAATAGGTTTGAAGTTTACTGAGATTTTGTCAATTTTATGATGTCCTAATGAGTCTATGAATGTTATGGTCGAATATTCCTCTCAGTGAGCTTCCCAATGGTATATGACACTTGGAAAATCTCCTCCCTGGTGTGTAGTTATGATCATTTGAAGTTGGAAACTGCAATGAGGAAAAAAATACCAAATTTATTGAAAAACAAAAAATTTATTAAACATCACACATCTTCAAATAAGATCTATCTTTTTGTTGAAACATACAACATATACTGCATGAACTTGTGTTCTATTTAACTATGTTAAAGATCTTACATCTTATGACATATATTGCCATTAAAGAATTCTTGGACGATGGATTTGATGACAAATTTCTTTAACTTTAATTTAGTCATTGAAAAATTGGAATCCACCACATTAGCCCATTTGTTCAGTGACACTCATTCGTTCATGATTGGAAATAAGGCAATGACATGGAAGTGCCATGTGGCTCCTCTAACAAGGATGTTGAGGTTGGTAGATTCAGGTTGTAGCAGTGACACGTGGTCGGTAGCGGTTGGCTTAAGATGATGACATCGCAGTAAATGGCATGCAAGAGATAATGATGAGGATGATGTGGCATTGACCTATCATGATGCCACGTGGCATGCCAATATGGAAATTTTAGATGGCCAATAAGGGGTAAATTAGGTTGCCTGTGGCCCACTTAGAATTCACCACATGGTAGGCGTGATGTCATAGTGGCATCGTCAACTAGTTAGACAATGACACTTAGATCAAATTCATTTGTATGTGGTCTCATTGAGTACTCAAAGGGAGGCCCAAAGGGACTCCCACTGGTAGATATATATATATAGCATGGCTCGTATTAAAGGGAATTGAAGAAGAGCATAGAGAATAAGGTGAAGGCATGACCTTCATGGTTAGTGTGAGGCAAAGTGGTTTGAGTGGTTACAGGGTTGATCTCCCTAGAGAGTATCAAGATAATAATTCTATTGATTGATTTGATAGTTTTGTTGATTGTTTCATTTTGGTTCAACATGGGTAGTGTTGAGAGAACAATTCTTTTGACTGGTTTAATAGTTTTGTTGATTGATTCATTTTTTTTAACACAGGTAGTGCTAAGGGCATGATTTTGTTGATTAGTTTGACATGGAAAATGCTGATGAAATTTATTTTTTGATTATTTCAATGTAGAAAGTGTTGAGGGCACAAATCTATTGATTGGTTCGACATGGACAATGCTAAGGGCACAAATCTATTGACTTGTTCAATGTGGACAGTGCCAAGGGCACAACTCTATTAATTAGTTCGACATGGATAATGTCGAGGGCACAACTCTATTGATTGGCTCGATGAGGACAATGCCGAGGGAAAATATTTGTTGACTGGTTTGGATTTGATAATGATGAAGGAACAACTCTATTGATTGGTTTGATGTGGATTGTACTAAGGGCACAAATCTGTTGATTGGTTTTATGTGGCTAGTGTCAAGGGCACAACTCAACTGATTGGTTTGACGTGGACAATTCCAAGGGCACACCTTTGTTGATTGGTTCAACATGGATAATGTTGTGGGAATAACTTTGTTGATTGGTTAGATGTGTACAATGTCGAGAGCACAACACTGTTGATTGGTGTGATGTGGACAATGTTGATGAGACAAATTTGTTGACTGATTTTTCCCTTAGATGATGTGGAGAGCACCGAGAGATTAGTTCATGGATAGGTCATTGATTGGACCTAGTATGACGTGGAGAATGTCAAGAAACACTATTTTTTTTATTGGTTGTTTGGATTCGACATGGCAAGGACCTCTGGGTTAATTCAAATAAACTTAATGGTTTCGTCCTGCATGAGGTACATAGTAACACAATTGGTTGGTGCATAGTCGGTTCCCCCTAAGGTCGAAAGTTCAAACACAATGGAAGTTTGATGATTTTATTATTTTTTATTTTTTCTATGAAGGGCCATGTAGTCAAACGTTTAATCCAACCCAAGGTAAACATTTTGTAGAACAACTAGTGCTCTTTGTGCATTTTGTAGAATGTGCACCAAGAAGAACCATTTTGCAGAAAAAATAATGTTTTCTAATGTTTTAGGGGCTAAATTGATAGAAAATTGATTGTGAAAAGGGACTATTGGTTGGATTTCTTTGTAGTTTGAAATAGGATAGTTCGAAATAGCTTTTGATATTAGGCGGGTCATGGTTATTAGAAATATGAACATGAGAACAAGTTTGTGGCATATGAACATAAGGCAAGTTGATTTGGTTATGATTTGAACTTGTGGACCACATTTGAAATATTTTGAAAAGTGGTGCACACTAAGTTGAAGAAGGAGGTGGGTGCCTCCAGTGGGGTTGGTGCCCCAATAAGGTTGTTTCATACATTGTTATAGGTTGGTACCTCAATTAGGTTGTTTCCTGCAACAATTTAATGCTTGCATCATTTCAAGGTTGGTGCCTCAATCGGGTTATTGCCTAAAGAAAATTGGTGCTTACATTTTCAAGGGATGGGTATCTCATTTTGGTTGATGCCAATAAACATTGTAAATTCAAGATAAGAATATTTGTGGTTATGTCCCACAAAGGTTTCCATGTAAAAGATGGTGTTCTTTTATGTTGATGTGATGGTGGTTTCTTGATGCATGGTTTTATTCATTTCTATGATGCACATTATTTTTTGATGCACTGTTGTATGTTTAACTATTGCCAAAATGGTTTTGAGTTGACAAATTTTCCATTACACTAATTTAGTCCCATTCTTAGTGTAAGCTTTGGCCTAACACAGACACACAATTATTTATTTCTTCCATTGATAGAAATCAAATTCCCTCTTCAGCTCAAGGGCTAGAGTGAGATTTCCAACACACATGTATACTCACTTAAGAGTTCACAAGCATTGAAGAGAATATACAATGACAATAGGCATGAAACCATTACAACAGTATTTCTCAAGGAATTATAGTTCATAATGTCACCACTAAGGATTTGAACCTATGTGAGGAAGATAAAAACCATTTTACCCAACCATCCAAGATAACCCTAATTCACACACACACACTGAAGAAAGTAAAGATGGTTAAGGTAATGACCTCCTTTATAAAACTCTATTGTCTACTAGCCTTCAATGTCCATTACTAATTTTTCCGTAGATAATAAATTTATGAGTCTCACTTGAGCCTCCATGTGCCCTCTCTCGGTTGAAACCTTCTATAAAATCTAATATTCCAACACCTCCTACAACATCACTTGTTGGTTTCTCCTGTAGTGATTATGTTACAAAGGTGTCACGCTTCACTAGGGTGGAATTCAAGGTGGCTATTGTATTTTAGGTTTCAATAAGTCTCTCTACTATCGGAGGATGTTGGGAAAGGGTGTTAGGCCTTTGTCTAGGTGGACAAGGACCTAGGGTTGGGTTTTGGCTAACATTCTCTCTTTCTTGGGAAAAATCACAACCCACCCCAAGAATTCTCCCATGTTAAAGTAGTTTACATGGAATCTTAGGTTGCACTATACCCATAAATTTCTCAAGAAATAGAGAGGATCCTCCCTATTATTATAAGGAAGTTTATCAAAAGCCACAAACCATCTATTCCTCCAATTGGCTTGGAATGCTTCATAGGCACATCAATCCATACAAATGTATTTCTCATTGAATAATATTTATTTGTTGTTTCTTGGATCGATAAATAATGATAGAAAATCTTGTTTGGTTATGTTCAAGTCTCTAATTTGGTATTTATTAGACTAGTTTTATAGTATTCATACAACCTAGACCTATAATCATAAATATTAGTTAATATGCATTAGGAATTAGAAATATATGATACGATTGAATTTAATCAACCTGCTAGAGGAAATAATGAGGGCTCTTTGGTGTTTTGGAGATCACATAAAAGTTCCCTCAAAGTAATCATGGATGCAACGATTTGATCATTGGGATTTCTTTGTTCAAGATTGGGTTTTTGTGATTCCAAGTTTGGGTTCTCATTACGCTCCATGGTAACTAAGTATCCTAGATTAAAAAATGTGTTTTTGTTTAGGTGTTATTTAATTATATTTTTATTATTATGAATTCCAATTATAAACCAACCAAGTTCTCAATCAAAAAGAAAAAACCCAAAAAATGGATTTGAATGCCTATCTAGATACTAGAGGAAATCAAATTTGTTGACTTGGGTCTCAATGTAAACCAAGGAGGTGATATTTGTCTCAATTAGATCCAAAAAATGTGTGACTTGGTTCAAAATGAGGAAAAGATAGGCTGTGGACATATAAAAATTAGTATCCACTATGAACGTGTGCACATTCTTAAGGACATTTGTACATTCATAAGAATTCATACACATTTCTCAAAACATGTGTGCATTTTCTTATGCCATGCTTATCTGACAACATAGGTAGCATCCTAGTTAGTGTTTCATGGCTTGCCATGTCTGGACGCCTGAGAACATGTTATGTTCTTAGGAATTTGCATGCATTCTTATGACTACATGTTACTGGTGGTGCCATTACCAATTTTGGGGCTATTAATAGTGTGCAAGCATCCACCAATAATGTCTGGAGGCAGTCTTAGGTGATAGGGGGAACATGTTGAATTTTAGAATATCTTGACTGTAGAATTTAAGTGGGATAAGACCTAGAGGTTAGTGGTGAATGCTCACTTGGTTGGTTTGGATGGATTTGGTCAAACAAAGCTCAAAATCAAGTGTAGAGGGGGAGTTTTAGATTTAACTTGAATCATTCATACATTCATTTTGATACATAATTAATGGGTTTAGTTTTGGTGTTTTATGGACCCAAGGTTTTAGTAACCCCACGGTTTTTCCCATGGTATTTGATGTAATATGAAATTTTTAATAACTCAATGACTCCATTATAAGGTTCATTTTGAACAAGTTGGACTAAAAAAACAATGCCACATTACAAAGATGTGCAACTTATATTTGATAGTAAAAAATTGGAGCCATCATCATCAAATAAAAATTTACTACAGAAAAAAATGGGGGGTAAAAACTCAAGTAGATTGCATTCTAGTATACATAACAGAACAACCATTTAAACCACTTGAAGAGTTATAACCAAAAAGGGAGACCTTCCACAGTTTAAAATGGCCTTGTAAAATCCATGTAGAAAGTACCAACTCATAAAAACATGACCATTGAGAAAGAAGGATTTAGAATGTTATAACCTAGATTGGCTTTCCTCCCCATCAGTAAATATTGAAAGAAGGAAAGTGTTGTTCGTCTTCTATATGGCCTCCTTGGGTAAAGCGTTCTCCTGTGGGTTGAGCTCCCTGAGAATGTAAGAAAAGTTTATTCAATCGAAGATCCCCAAGCATTCTTAATTTCTTGAAGGAGAGGGACAAGGTTGATGCTTTCCATATGGATTTTTCCGTTTTCCTAGTGTATGAGCAATTTAGAATCCCCCAAACTTGAAGTTTTTTGGCTTTTTTTTTAAAGAGGAAGTGGAAAGAAAGGTTAAAAAAGTGATAAAATTTTCCTTGGTGTTTGATCCTAACAATGTAAACTTTCAAATGGGAACTATAAACTCAAAACGAGAACTCTAGCCAAAATACCCAGAAAAAATATAAAAAACAGTGCTAAAAACAAAAAGTGTGTATACTGGAATGATTTATTTATTTATTTATTTATACGGTCAATTCTGAAAATGTTTTAAAAATGGTAGTGAAAATGAAATTTTCGTGCAAAAATAGTGCAAAAAACACCTTGAAAACGAAAAGTGTTGATATTGGAACGATGGGTTTTTTTTAGGGTCAATTTTCAACATTTTTAAAAAATGCCAGTAAAACCGAATTCTTATGTGCAAAAAAAAAATGTTTTTGAGGAAAAAAACACATTAATGTTTTTGGAAGAATAACATTTTTCTTTCCTAAGTATAAATTCAACATGTTTTAGTAATGAGGATAAAGATAAAATAATGGGATCTGAAACACATTAAAATTCTTTTAGTTTTCATCCATGTTGTTAAAAATACAATAACATCACACTAAAGATCACTAAAATTTTAATTGTTTTCAACCATAACATTCAAGATACAAAAAAATTGGAAAATTTTCAACAATAAAATTACAAAACCATGACATTATGAACAAATTACATGACTAAATTAATCACAATGTCATTATCTGTATATTGAATGAAACATACATTATATCTCTAATTTATTGTTGCATTGTAGATATTCTAAACAATAAAAATCATCATAATTAAAACATATAATCCAACAACATAAAAATGACTCATAACTTCTGATTTAACACCATATGGAAATCAAATTTTTTATTTCAAGATACACTGCAAACATCAATTATATAAATTGTCTTAGACAATTTATCAAAATCACTCATATTTTCTTGCACACCATCAGAATTCACATTTTCAGATGAATGGTTGGATGCAGACAAAGATGTTCCATATTATTCTCTTTCATCAACTAGTGCCCATATGAATCCACATGCATGCCCACCATTTCAGGTTTCAAATTCTTTTGGATCTACGATTGGTTTCAGCAGAATTTCATCTCAACATTGTTCCTTCTGGTAACAACCTTTTCAGAATATTTATCTTCTTGAAGCAAATAGTTCCTCTCTTTGTTAGAGTGAAGTTATAAAAAAGTATGTCAACATCCTCTAATTTTAAGAGGTCTGTGTGGCGGTGATTTATATTTGTACCCTTTCTTTTTCTCTTTCCACCAATTTGTTTGTCAACTACCATCTCTGGCTTATACACACCATAAAATGGGTGTGTATTTGTGGCATACTAATGTACTTCAACACCTATAACATCTTCATTTTATGTAAAAACCTTTATAACCTTAGCAACCCAGAATGGATAGCCATTGAGATCTCCATCTGCTAGCACTGTGATCATGCAACCCTCCTTAATATCATGTACTGAACCCCTATAAAGGTCTTCCATGGTTTCATGTTGTGCACAAGATCTTCTGGAATCAATATACATCTCTCATTCCTCTGCTTGTGAAGAATTAATAATACCTTGAGATTGTTGTTGTTCAACAATGTTTATTTTCTTATGTTTATTTGACACATTTTGTGGCCAAACAAATGGATTTTTCAAAGGTATATCTTCATTTGTTGTTGTTGAAATGATATCACTTTGATTATTGAAAAATGACTCCCACCAAACAGAATCAGCAATGTCAAAGTACTCATATGTATATCTAATACATTTTTTAATTTCTTCTAGGCAATCAGAATAATTTATATTTCTATTCTATCAGCGTGTATTATGAACTTCACCAACTGATAGTAATAACAATATTTTTGATGCAAATATTGGATGAACTGGAATGAACTTCAAAAATTCCAAACCTGATGATGGTGCCCATTCTGCAGTAGTTGAATACTTCTAGCCCCATATTAGTGTTTTCCCATCAATTTTTTGATACGAAATTGATGTTGGAAGCTAATGACATTAAGTTGTTCAATGCATTTCTCCTCAACATGCGATCCCAGAATAAACCTTCGCATTTCAATAGTTTATTCCAACACATCAAAAGTAGGCTCTAGCATGTATGATTTCTTAATACATTCAATTAATGATGGCAAGCTCTCAACTTCCTTCCTCCTCAATGTGAATGAAAAACGAATAAACATCTGATCAATATGGTCATGAGTGTGCCCAACAAGAAGGAAACCAACCTTTACCTTCTAAAAAATTCTCAATTCAACAAACATGTTTATATATCCAAAAACAACCTGATTTTTGTTTTCACGACAAGTGTTGTCCAATTGTAGATACAAAAATTCAGGAAGATTACTAGATTAATGAGAAAGCACATCATGAATTATGGTTATTGTCAGATTGCATTATTATTATACTTGGAGCTTTGAAGTACACCCTTGACAACATTTTCCCATTGAAGACCATACAACCGACCAAGTGATACTAAATAAAATTTTCCTCTTGTAAATTTTTTGGTGTGCGAACAAAATGTGGTAAAAGTGTTTTCTTCTGGTCCATACCACCAATTATCAAACCCAAATATTTATTTGGATTATCATAACACTTCTTTCAATGCTTGTACAACTTTTTCCTTTCACTTGTTTGTTGTTCGCGATGCTCCTAAATTTCTTTGATAATGAAATCTACACAACATAAAAGAAAGCCATTAAGAAATACATTTTCATAGTTGATGACTATACAATTTTAAAAGTTAAAGTTACGAATGCTTACCTCTTTTTGACCCTTCACATTTATCCCTTTTTTATTTAAGAGAAGCACATATACTACAAATCCCCATCCTTGTCTTCTTAGGAATATGGACATTGTTGAGTTCTTTCTTCCATACCTTCACAAAATATTGATATGTAATAAACCAACCATGTCCCTCAAAACCTTCTGCATATTCTTTGTATAAGTTGTAGATTTTTCGTCTTGAAAATTATCTAGAATATGTATTGTCTCTCTATTTGGCATACACTCTCCATGCTTTGAAAAGAAATCTTTCATCCATGACATTGCAGTATTTGATAATGGCCCAAACTGTCGTTTATGACGTACTTCTAAATAAAATGTGGGATCCTTTTCCAAATTTTCTTGGATTCTCGAGAGACAAAAATTACCCATCGAATGAAACATTTTGAAAGCCTTTTTACAGATAAATAAAGACACAATATGATAATCATAACTTGATAATGTAAATTGCATGCACCCAATTAAATATGAATTTTGCATGCTTTTATTCATTGACATATATCTCTTTCTTTTCTCTAATGCAAATTCCAAATCCATATGTTTCAAGCAATATTTTTGACAACATTCACTTGAAATGAGAGCGCTGACAAAACTTCTTCTCATCAAATATTCCACTCTACCCCTCGTATAACTAGAACATCTTGGATTGATACGAAAATGTCTGCTCCTACTCCTCAATACAATATTTCCTGGCAACATCCCCATCATTGGATCATCCTTTGTATATGCATTTTCATCATCATTCTGAGGAATGTTATCCTCACTATGATCAATTGTGCTTTTGAAATACTGACTTGGAGGATATTCTTCATCTTCCCCTTCTTCAGTGCTATTGTCATAGTCCTTAGAATTAGGACTAAATGGAAAATTTGACTCGATGTTTATTGGATATTCTTCCTCATGTGCATTGTCAATGCTGCTCTCATAGTCCATAGAATTAGGACTACATCGAAAATGTGACTGTTTACTTACTGAAAATTCTACATCTTGTCCTTTGTCATTGCTACTCTCATAGTCCTTAAGATTAGGACTAAGTGCTTCCTCCTGTCGTTCGTCACTACTGCTCTCATAGTCCTTAGAATTAGGATTAAGTGGAAACTTCAACTCTTTATTTATTTGAAATTATTCATCATGTTCTTCATCACTACTGCTCTCATAGTCCATAGGATTAGGACTAAGTGGACATTGTGACACTCTATTCATTTGAAATTCTTCGTCATGTTATTCATCACTACTGCTTTCATAGTCCATAGGATTAGGACTAAGTGGAAACTGTGACACTATTCATTTGAAATTCTTCATCACACTTTTCATCATTATTGCTCCCATAATCCATAGGATTAGGACTAAGTGGAAATTGTGACACTTCATTCTTTTGAAATTCTTTATCATGTTCTTCATTACTGCTGCTTTCATAGTCCATAGGATTAGGGCTAAGTGGACACTGTGACACTCTATTCAGTTGAAATTCTTCATCACTGCTGCTCTCATAGTCCATAGGATTAGGACTAAGTGGACATCGTGACAATCCATTCTTTTGAAATTTTTCATGATGTTGTTCATCACTACTGCTCTCATAGTCCATACGATTAGGACTAAGTGGACACCGTGACACTCCATTCTTTTAAAATTCATGATCATGCTCCTCATGATTATTGCTCTCATAATCCATACGATTAGGACTAAGTGGACACTATGACACTCCATTCTTTTGAAATTCATCATCATGCTCTTCATCATTGCTGCTCTCATAGTCCATAGGATTAGGACTAAGTGGACAACGTGTCACTCCATTCTTTTGAAATTTTTCATCATGCTCTTCATCACTGGTTCTCTCATAGTCCATATGATTAGGGCTAAGTGGACATCGTGACATTCCATTCTTTTGAAATTATTCATCATGCTCTTCATCATTGTTGCTCTCATAATCCTTAGGATTAGGACTAAGTGGAAACCATGACTCTTTATTTATTTGTAATTATTCATCCCGTCTTTCATCAGTGCTGCTCTTATAGTCCTTAGGATCAAGACTAAGTGGAAGAATTGACTCTCTATTCATAGTGTAAGAATTTCTGCTCTATTCATCAATATGAATAGAGTTGTTACGCGACGAAGATGTTGATGCTTCACAAAGCAAAACTTCACTATCAGAAGAATCCATCCCTTTCAGATAGAAGAGGTTGAATGATAGAAATGCAGACTCTCCTAATAATATTATATAGCTTAAAGAATGAAAATTTCCCTCCAAATTTTTTCTCTCAAAAAATTTTGTTTCATGTATTTCCCTCCATTATTTTCTTATACAATTTATTGAAAAAATTTAACTATTTTTTTTTTGGAAATAAATCTTTAAATTTAAAATTGTGAACTAAATCTTTTACTAATTAATTTAATATTTAAACTATTATAATATTTACTGGCCACTTGAATGTTTTTTTAATTTTTATTGTACCTTCTAAAACAAATTAATCCCACATTCACCACGTTGTAAAACTATTCCGTAATATTCACTTTATCATAGTTTCCTTTATTTCCATAACAAAATTAACATGTTAAAATTTATAAAAACACATTAATCCCACATTAACCATATGGTAAAATAATTCTGTAATTTCACCTATATAATAAATTTCATTATCACTATTACTCACATCACATTAAGGTTTTCCGAGGTTCGTTAAAAGACATGGAGCGAATTTGTGGAGCAGATACATTGCTATCAACAACATATTCAATGGAAGATTATCACATTTGAAAGGTTAGTTAATTTTTCTGCTTTGAAAATTTTAAAATTAAAAATGTTTAATGAGGTTTAATTTTTTTTAGAAATTAATAATTTTTGTAGGACAAATTTACCCACTCCATCTGCAGTGGGCGTGGTAGGCCCAATCAGGCTCCTGGCGGCCAAACGGGCCCGTGGGTTAGGGGTGGTGTGGCTGGCTACCCGGTACCCTGCCCCACTACGGCGGCCCAACGGGCAGCTGAATTGGCGGGGAAATTCCCAGAATCATCCCTCCACCCCGGCGAATCGTTGGGGTAGAGCGGAGGGCTGGTGGCCAGGCTCTGCCCCACCCCTAGTGGCCCAACGGCCTGCCGGGGTGGTAGGCCATTGGGTTGATGGGGTGGGGTGAAGCGTTGGCAGCCAGGCTTCGCCCTACCCCGACGACTCAATGACATGTTGGGGTGGCAGGCCATTGCACTGCTGGGGTGGGCAGAGGGCTAGCAGCCAACCTCCACCCTACCCCGGTGACCCAACGGCTCGCCACCCTGGCCCACCACCCCGGTGCGTCGTTGGGCCGCTGAGGTGGCGTGCCAATTCTGACTAGCCCGCCGGGGCAGCGGGCTGTTGGGCTGCGGGGGGGGGGGGTAGTTGGCGGTGGGGGACCGGGTGCCAGCACCCCCTCCCACCTGGCAGCCAACAGCCGTCGAGGCAGTGGGTCATTGAGCCGCTTGGGTCAGGTGGGGCTGGGGGTCGAGAAGGGGGACGATTTTTGGGCCGCTGAGGTGGTGTAGGAGGGTAGGGGTGAACTGTCGGCTCAGTTAGCCAACTAATTTCCATGGTGGGCCAGTGGGGCGATGTATTTTTTTAATTTGTTATTTTCTTTTTAAATTGTCATGTTTTACGAAATTAATTATCATTTATTTTTTTCTTCATTAATTTAAGTTATTATTTTTTTGTGGTTAACTGATTTATATGTGTCTTTTTTCAGGAAAATGGCATCAAAGAAGATTTCTGTGAATAGTTTTGGACCAAAGACTCTTAAATGTGGATTTTCAAAAAAATTGTTAAACGAACCTCACTTGAGCTGATGGCTACAAATCTTTCAAGTGCCTCAAACGAGAAAAAGATGATTTCATACTGGAAGAAATCAAAAGAAGTGAATCTTCCATCAAATGTCTGGTATGTGAAAGAAAGAGAAAGCCAAGATGTGCAAATATATCTATATGTTGATATATTTAACGATAATGGAATTTATGACGTGTTGGGAAAGGTCATAGACATGTATTCGGTACCAGACAATGAATTTGTTTACATACTTACAAAACCACCCAAGTCACATGAAATAATTAAATACCAGTGATCATATTCATTGTATGACACGAGAGAGGTATCTACAAAGTTGTGTAAACAAATTGAAATGAGATGACATAAAATATCATAAGTATTGTTATTTATATTTTTGTTTTTCATTCTTGTAAGTGTCTCACTATATTTTTATGACTTTTTTTTTATTGACATATGATATTTTGTTTGGCATAATTTTGCTGAAAGTTGTTCAATTATGTTGGGAGGCATTCATTTCATAAAGAATAATATTATAAAAGTTGTCAGTAGTTTCTACTCAGTGTCAGAAGAAGATATGACAAACAAGAAAAATGTAGTAATTCATGATGCTACAAAACTACATCCAAGGGATCAGAAAAAAATGTCTCTAGTGGATAAATCTAGCAAAGGTAGACAAGTTACTTTTGAAGGTGAGGAAGTTGAAACTGGCACTGAATGATACATTATCGTTACTAAGGATGACATTTAAATTGATGTTAGAAAGGAGAAGAGTCGTAAAAGACCAAAAGTAACAATGCCCAAGAATAAATTTGTTCTAGTTAATGATGAGAATGTTATGAGGAAGAAAAGTAAATTTGAACATTCTGAAGTAGTCATTATCAACAGTCAAGAACCTATTGAAACTTCAAAATAAAGCAGAGAAATCATTACACCAGGAGCTAATTTAGATGATGGAATTATTAAAATAAAACAAAATTCCATTCGACAAAACTTGAGAAAGAAAAACTTAATTGAGGGTAGTCGTACATTCTAGCTTAATGTAAGAAAAATCTATAAGGCAAGTGAAGGACAATGTAAATATCAAATCAGAAAGCCACAACATCTGCAAGTTCACAACTTGAAGACATTGATGAGGTACAATTCATATGCTCATGTGGTTAATTATGTGCTTCTTGTTGATCCAGTTCAAGTTCCTAATATAGAAGCATTTGATAAGTCAAAATATTTTTAATACAATTATTATGTGCTTGGGGGAACCATTATGTAGAAGCTCAAAGACAATTGATGGAGGAATATCGTAGTAACCCACATTTTGAAGTAATGAAATGTATCATTGATGCTGGTTTATCAGATACAGAAGAAAAGTTAGTGGCATGGGATCATAATTCAGATAATAAATATATGATGTATATGGATTTCATTCAAAGGGTTAGATTTATTCACAGTGAATTTGAAGAAAAATGTGGTGGGGGTAAGCTAAATGTCACTGTAGATTTCCGAAAGGAATGTTGTATGGAAACAGGCTATCAAATTGAAGAGAAAATCAATTCAAAAGGCAACAAAGTAAATACTAATTTATTCAAAGCTATTGATAACATTTTCTAGTTGACATTTAAAACTGGAGAGATATGGGAATTGATTAATGAGATTTTTAGCATGTGGAATAGCATTAACATTAAAAACCAAAAGGTCAAAAGGTCTAAACCATTTATATGTAGCAACAGTAAATCAAGCCTTGAAATAAAGTAGCTTCCAGAGGATATGACTATCACACCTTGGAGGGCATTGCAAGGAGTGGACGATGAAAAACTTGTCAAAGTAGAGGAAATGCTTGAGGAATTTCAAAAGTAGGATTGTTGAATTATTTTTACTTATTTCTAAATTATAATTTTCTTTTAAATATAACATATTTTTCTTGGTAGTATTTGTTATACATATCAATATATTAACTTTTTTACTTTATCTATGGAGTCACAAAGTTTACATGAAAATTCAAGAACAAATGGTTAAATTGTTGAATGAAGATAGTTGGGATGATGTTGTGCACAACTATCCAGATTCAAGTTCTATATCAACATTAATTTTTTTTATCTTGCATTTAAAAATGTGTTGATTTATACATTCATTTTTATTCATCTATATACTATTTTTATTTTATAACTTACACATATATTTGTTGATTTTATTAAAGATGAGGAAGGATGCAAATGGAGCACCAGATAGTTTCAAAACCTTTATTGAAAAAAATAAGATCGAAAAACTGAAGAAGCAACGTCTTAAGAATGTTGGACTTGATCCAACTTTTATTCATTACATTTGGAATGGGCTTGACACTATTCAATATCAAGTAATACAATGCGACTTTGAAGACATTGCTAAACTCATACCTAAAAGGGATTATGCCTTAGTTATTGCAGATATTCTCCATGGTTTCAATATTCCAAACATTGACTATGATAGTAACCCTTATATTTATCAAGCTCTTAATAAAGTGGTTGTGGGATTTCTAGAAGTCACATCATCACCATTATGGAGATTTGTGACATTTCATTCAGACACACAATTGACAATGTTATTGTCAAGCATCAAGGGGAAAACAAACTCAAGGATGCAGCTTGCATGTTTAAAATGTATATTTGATTAATGTAAAAAAATTCATTTATGTACAAGTTAATTGAACTATTACTATTTCATGTTACAAGCAAAAGTAAAATCTTCTCAACCATGAAGATCAACCATTTATAAATGACTGTGAGTTCATCCATATTAATAGTTGGACAAAACATTATTGTTATATGTCTATGATTTTTAATCGGATAGATGGAAAGAGTCAGCAAGCACTGACTTATGATGTTGTTGTGAGAAAACTAACATATGAAGACAAAGAAGCAAAAGGAGATATAGTTAATATTTATCAAAAACCGCAGTTATTGATTAACTATGTTCAAATGAAGGAGATTGGGTTATGGATTTATTTTCTGGCTCAGGTAAGTTTTATTATGTGGAATTGAATTTTAATATCTTATTTCTTAATTTTATATGCCATTGTACTAATTTACTTCATTATTTCTTTTGTGCTTGATAATTAAGTACAACACTAGCATGTTGCCTTCAAAAAGGAAGAAATTGCATTTCTATTGACAAAGATACAATACAAAGCAATTTTATTCAACAAAGAATTAATGCTCTTCAATTTCTTCTAGTGCAATGCAAGGAATTGGGTTGAAGAAATAAGATTTTAGTGAATCAGGTGTGGTAAGAAAGGCAAAGGAATGCCAACCACCATTACATGGAATGATTGGAAAGACATATTGGGAGATTCACAGACATCAAAGATCTATTAGAAAAGGAAAATGAGCAAAATGAAGCAGAAAATATTGTGGAAAAAGACGATGAAACTCTAGGGGCTGAAGAGTTTGGAAATCAAACTCATTTTTTGTAATTATTAATTATATATACTTGTAATGTTTTGACTTTGACATTTATGAGAAGAATACGCACTCAATCAATGTTGTTATGTGTTCAATATTTGTATTATGTGATTTTCGCATTAATTTTTATGTTAATAACTATTTTTGAAAAAAACAGTTATTATTATTTTTTGAACATGAAATTCATTTAAAAAAACTATTATTTAACCATTTTTAATTAAAATTTTCCTATAAAAATTGTGATTTTGACATGTCATTTCTATTAAAAAAATTACAAAAAATTATTAAAATGTGTAGTTTTTTAGTTATATTTATGTTGAAAATGGTTATTTTTATGTTAATTGTTAAAAATTATTGTTTTCTAGAGACAATTATTTCATGTACAGTGAAAAATTAATTAACGACGTATTAATATGTAGAATATCAAAAATTCAAAATATCGACCTTCTTCTTTAAATATGTAAAACATTAAAAACCTCACTACAAAAAAAAATTAAAATAAAAACGAGAAAATATGAAGAAGATGACCACTTTAAAAATTGTTAAATTTAGAAAATAATTATTTACATTTCATAGATTAGAAAATTTTAAGTCAAAAAATAAGTTTTTTAAAAAAAGGGCCTGATGCAGAATCACCACTTTTTTAAATCAGCATGAAAATTGCTACCATTCTAAAAAGTAATGTACATATAAAAATCTGAAGTGCTCAAAACTATGCTCTAAAAAAACATGTGTGTTCTGCATCGCCTCTTTTGAAAATCGGGTCACTTTTTTGCTCTCTCTACAAAACAGATAACAATATCAGTTCCCATTTCAAAGTTTATATTGTTTCCTATTCTCATAGCATAATGAATCTTAACATAATGAGTTTGGGAGAGGAAATCCCTTGACTAGCACCATAAAACAAACCCAAAGAATCTCAAAATCCAAACTGGACATGATAAGGCAACAAATTTTACCCACTTTGGTTTGGCGTCAAATTCTTTAGCCAATTTTATAATTAGATTTGGAAGTGAAATATCTTCAACCCTTCTAGATTAAAAAATAGAGATACAATTGAAAAAAATAACGGAAAATCACCCAATCGGAAGACTTATTTGTGACATGACCATAATATGAAACAATGTTGAACATTCATTCATGACCATACAACTTTAGGATTACAAACTTCAACCACCAATCGTCAAACCTGCTCTATAAACACGCATGAGATAAATAAATGAAAAGAGACCTCCAAGGAATTTTTATATAAAACACGTGCTAGGACCTTTTTTTTTTCAGAAGAAAAATCATTATGATATATTCTGGAAATATAAGCTGCTTCAGAAGAAGCAAAGTTACAAAAAGAAAGCCAGGCCCGAGAATACGAAGGCCTGAAAATGACGCCTCGACACAGCAAAAACCATCAGGCAAGCATGCTTGAAATGTGACAAACGAGCATGATAAAGGCTTCAGCGAACATGCACTGTCGATTACAGGCGAGATCGGGGCGGACAAGAATCAGAGAGATAGGAATGAGTCAAGAGATAAAGACTCCATATACATAAATTACTCCAGGCGGAGAGAAAGAAGAGGCCTGTTGAAACCTGAGAACGCCTGAACAGAAGATGAACCAACATGAACAAGAAACCCAAGATGAACCAACATGAACAAGAAACCCAAGCAACAGATGTTCGACTGAGACATGAAGCCCGAAACGATATAAGGTAAAACGAATGCATGCTTGCTCTGTCTAAAATAGGCAAAGACAGGCATAGACTTTAACACCTAAACAGCTGACGATTCAACTATACCATGAATCCCGAAATGTTTTAACGACATTATAAACAGCATACTTGTGATGTCAAGAAAACAGGCAAAAGGCAGGATTAAACGAGACGATAAGATTCCCATGTACAGACTTGCTTCAGGCAGAAAGGTATCCCCGCGACCCCCATTACATCAGATATCCCAACATTTTGCATGAGACAAATTAACAGTAAGACTGCGCCATCAACAAGAAAAACTAGAAATCGATCCCAAAAAACAGCAGAAGATACCGAGAGACAGGAGACAGAGGAAGAAACACTGTCATGCACAGTTCCAGGCAGAAACGACCATGAACAGGCAGAGAGAAAGGATGAGAAAAAACATTGAAACAGCTAGATCCGAAGGAGAGAAAGCTCGATCTTTATCAGAAGAATGAAACAGCTGACAAAACAGAAGTTGGAGCAGGAAGCTCAGAGATAGGAGGCTTTGACGATGCTGAGAAGGGCAGACACCGACCTTTTTGCATCTTGGAAGATGATAGAGTTCCTCCATTTCCAAATGAGCCAGCAAGAGTGAGTGAAGAGGGATCTCCTCATGTCTGACTGGCCGCTCCACCAGCCGATTGCTTCTTGAACAGAAGAAAAAGAAATGTGAGGAAAGCCAAAGGAGAGGGAGAGGTCAAACCATATGGACGAGGAGATAGGGCAAGTGAAGAAAAGGTGGAGATTTGATTCAGAGTCCATGAGGCATAAAGAGCAGCGCCCCAGCCCTATCCATCCCTTCTTTTGAAGCACATCCCGGGTGAGATTTCTGTTGCAGAAAACAAGCCATAGAAATAGGACCATTTTAAGAGGGCAGGAAACTTTCCAGAGGGACAACGGGAAGATAAAGGGGAGAGAAGGGGAGGGAGAGAGTGAGGCATAAATGTTTTTTACAGAGATGGGGAGGGGGTTGGAAGGGAGGGCCCAAACCAACGCATCCTTTGTAGCAGCACGGTGGATGGGCCTGTTCGAGAGGCCTTGTTCGAAGGCGGTCCAGAGAGGGGAGAGGGGGGGCGGGAGGAGAAGATCAGAAGCAGATTTCCAGACTGGGGAGAGGTTTGACCAGGAGGAGATTAACTTGTCCCAAGTGAAAAATCCTTTGTTTTGGAGATAGAGGGTCAGGGAGGGAGGAAAGGAAGAAGGGCCATTTAGAATGCAGTCAATACCAATGAGAATGTTGGCCCCTGAGTGGATTTTCCATCGCAGATTATCCATGAAGAACTGTTGGAGCTTTCTGAAGCTCATCCAAATAGCTGAGCCACTCTTTTTTCCCAATGTTCTCCTCCTGTACCAGAAAAACACGTGCTAGGACCTTCCCAACCTAAAATATCTGAAGTCAACATTTGTGTCATCCCGAGAATATACCAAGCCAACATTTGTTGCTTAAGGCTAGCGAGATGTAATTCAGTTAGCATTTGTTGCTTAAGGCTAACGAGGCTGTAATTTTGGCTTTAAGCAATGCATGAAATTTCCAAAAAAAATATCACCAATTTAAATGTTATAATTTATATCAGAACATTTTTTTTTTTACAAAATATCGTTTATAAATTGTTCTTTGAAACAAATATTTTAAATGATTTTTATGCTTCAATATTATAAATATTTTTACATAAGAATGGAAAAGGATAACTAAAACCTAGTGAATTTAATTAATATTTAAATATTATTTTTAATAAAATATCAACTATTACATTCTATTGTTAAAATATATTTTAATTATTTTTTGTAAAATATCATTTAATAAATAATTTTAAAAAATACATATTAAAATAATATTTTTAAATCGAGACATTTATGTAAAATGATGATAAATAAGAAGTTATATTCTTTAAACACGTAAGAGAGGAGTTGCCTGGAAAGTTATGGAAATTCCAGTCATATTTAGAGAAATCCGGCAAGGATTTTTGTAAATCCAAATTATAGTTGTTAAACTTCAAAATTTTAGGTGTCTTAGATGTTTTTGATGGTGTTGAATCCATTTCTACCATCAAAAACATGATTCAAACACTGCTTCTACAAGATTTTTTGAAATTTTTTTGCCCAGCTTTTGGCCATCCGAGCAATTCCTGCGCCTCGTGAGACGACTCCTTTAAATGGTAACCATAAACAAATATTTAGTTTCATATTTAATTTCAATAAATATTTAACTATTATATTTTATATTTAATTTTAATAAAGATTTAAGTTTGTTGCTCGTAAAAGACTTATGATTGATGTGAATGAATTAGTATGGTATTAAAACATTCCTTATGACATGTCATTGATTTAAATCTTTAAAAAAATAAAAATAAAAAATTATTATTCTCATAGAGTTTAATTATAAATTTGTAAATAAGATAATATATTAGTTGGTAAACTGACAGTTTACAAAAATGGGTTATGTGGGAAAGAGAACCTGTTATAAGACCTTGCTGAAAAGCTAGTGCTGGTCATCGAAAAGGAAGTATTTATAGTATGACCCAGACAAAAGAGGGGACAAAGTACAAAGGTGCAGCCAAGAGGTACTCTCATTACAACATTCTCAAAATTGAGATAATAGCAGTTGAGAAAGGAGAAGAACGCCTTATGGCGGCCAACCATGCAAATATTGTTAACCTCCATGACAGAGAGCCTTTCACGGAGGCAGAAGAACATACACAAGGGAAGAAAAACAAGGAAGGAAATTGATGACATCACTCCTGGTTGGTGGTGACCCAATCCTCATCCACACGAATGGGAGTCTCCTAAGAGCTTCCCTCCTGCTGTGTGGTGATTACCCGATGACTCGTGGAGACCGTAGGGTCCTCTCCCTTAATGCTTAGGGATCCTTTAGCAGTTGAATGGACCTTCTCTGTCGACTTCTTCTTGATGACAGTATAGTTTGGAGCGTCCCAAGTGGTAAATCTACAATGGTGGATGGATTCTACATACACTACAAACTTCTCAGTGAGCTAGTCAATCTTGGTTTCCAGAGCCTTGGAATGCTCCTCTTGTTCCTGCAGAACAAGCCCCATGATGGTCTTCATTAGCCACCTTGTTTCAATTGTACGCACATAGAGGTTTTTGAGCACCCTAACGAGAGCAGGGTCCGAAATCCAAGCAAATTTTGCGTCGACCTCCTCGGTGGTGACCTCTCTATGGAGAATATTTGCTTGGGCTTCTACGTTCGAAATTCGCTACTAAGTTTCCGGATTAAATGACGCCACATAGCACAGAGTTGCGCGCATAGAACAAGTCTCCACGCGAGTCATAGGGGTCGGGCCTAAGGATTGCCAATGGGAGGCAGCACAACTATGCACACCTCCTTGACTTGGACCAGGGGTGGATCCTTTCCTCGAGGCCATGAGAGAAACAAAAGGATTGGAGAGGAGGGGAAGCCAGAGAGCTAGGGGCCAACAGAAGGGGGGGATAGCAAAAGAGAAGAATGAGGGGGAGAAGGGGGAGGGGTGAATTTATAAAAGCTAGGACGAGTAGGGAGACCAGAATGAGGGAGAAGGGGTGGGAAGGGGAAGCATACGAAGATCTGAGGAGGGGCGGAGGAGTAATGACAGAGCAGAGTGGATGAGACTAAGAGATGGAGATCACACAAGGGAGAGGGGAGGTGGCATCGTAGGATTTAGAGACAGGCGAGCCAAGGATGAATCTATACTCAAGCGCCCTCCACCCGTCCTTCCAACTAAGCAGAGAATCAACCTTGTGATGATGAAAGGTACGCAAACAGTTATTGTTCAGTAGATTAGTTGTATTCTTCATTGATTGATGTGCATTGCTGTCAGAGTTCCCCTTCCTCTAGTTCCTGCCATGCTCGGGACTTCAGGCGTAGGGTACCAGCCATACCCTCAATTACTAGTATGTCCACAAATTTATTTCCCTTCCTTCTGATTAGTTGAAAGTGGAGGCCTGACATGATGTCAATTCCCCACTTGATATGTTGTATTATTTTGTTTACGGGTCAATTTTCCAAGATTTTGTCCACCTCGATACCCTACTGAAGTTTTTTGCCGATTTGGGTGGCCAACGTGGAATCTCCTTCAACTATCAGAGGACTGAGGTTTAGGTTGTGCGCTATGGTGATGCCATGTTCTGGTGCATGAATTTTTTCAACATTGTTGGTGGCTGAATATATGTTGCCCTCATAAATCTAGATTATCTCACCTTTAGAGTTCTGAAGACCCCTGCAAAACCTGTTAGGCTCGAATTCCCTTTAGCTGCGCCATCGTAGTTGAGCTTGAAGGTCCCTTGCTCTAGCAACTGCCAAGTGTTATTTTTATTTTCATGCCTAGGGAGGGGAGTGACTTCATGGACCTTGATATGGGGGAGATCCAGTATTAAGAGAATGCTCACTTCGAAGAAAGTGGGAGGAGCTTTGACAGTTTGAGTGGGTAGAGAGGGAATTTTTCCTAAAGTGCACTTTTGATCTTCGAGATAATGAATTCCTCCTAGATGGAGAGGTCGCGAAAGAATCAAACCAGGAATTAAATTCCATGCACGATTAACCAGAGGATGGGGGGGGCGGGGGGGGGGAGATTGTTCTCTAGTTCACAATGGTACTTTGAATAGAAGAGGGGTCCCAATCAGAGCTTTTAAATACCAAAGAATCCAATTCCATAAATTCGATGCGAAAGGGCAGACATTTAACAAATGATTGGGGGTTTCTTCTTCTTGCTGGCAGAGGGGGCATCTTGAGGGGCCAATAAAGCCTTTTTTTCTTAGATCGTCCCACGTTAAAAAAATTCTATGCATAACTAATCAAAGGAAGATAGAAATTTTCGGCAAGTGCTGCATGTCCTAGATTGTGTTCCACTTCAGATCTGGTTGGAGTTGGTCGTGATTTTCTATGTATCTATAGGCCTCGCTTCAGATGAAGTGTCCTACTGAGTTTGCCCCCCTCTGAGTTTATCCTCAGCAAAGTCAAGGAGGATTTTTTTTTGTAACTCTGAGGAGAGATCTGACTAGGTTTGGGGGTTCATATGGGGAGTCCATTCTTCCTGATTGATCCAATTTCTCCATATTTCATTTTCTTCACGTTTTCCCCAGTATTGGTTGACTTTGATCTTCCCTCTGTTTTGCATTTCAGCCTTCATATGTTGATAATGATCTTGATCAAGTTCCGACCTTTGTTTCCAGGCATTCTCCCAGAAACGAGCCTTGTTCCCGCTGCCTATTTCCGAGAAACTATGTCTTTGAATGATGTCCCTGTTCTCGCAAGCTTGATTCCAGATGACTGAACCTTTGATGTTTCCATTGAGCCTGACGATTTGCTCTAGGGTTAAGGAGGGGGTGTACTTTGCTTTCAAGAGGGTACCCCGAGTGGAGTTGGGGTTAGCAATCCATCTCCATAGGGTTTTTGCTCCCAAGGCCTTTCCCAAGAGGTCTATGTCTCTAAGACCAAGGCCACCATCTTTTTTGGGCTTGCATATTTTTTCCCATGCAACAAGAGCCCCTTTCTGTTTGACCTCTGCACCTCTCCGTGAAGGTTTCTAATTTTGTTTGAAATCCATTTTGGGGGCCAGAGCCGAGTACATGTAAAGCGAGATGACTTAAAGGACACATTTAACCAGGATAAAATGACTAGCTAAATTTAGAGATTTGAATGTCCAATTGGCCATTCTTTTCTCCAATTTGTTTATCTACATAAAATTTTAAAACAAGTCAAATTTCTACAACTCCTTTTTCAAAATAGCAAATCAAATTTCTTTTTCCAAAATTCTAATTAACTAAAACTTATATTATTATTTTTTTGGAAATATCATATCAATATTAATATTCATATCATTATTATTAATAAAATATAATATAATTTTTAATATATTAACTAGTTTCTAGATTATAAAATTATTATTTTAATATATTTATTTTTTTTTTTAAATTAAAATTTATTTCCACTTTATCCCTTACCTAAAGTTATTTTTATTTTACCTTTATATAAAATATAAATACTCTCCTCCACTTTGTTATCTCATTATTCACTACACACCCTCTCATCACTTTATTCCGCGCCTCTTTTTCAACTTCTTTATCTTTTTAAAGTATTTTCTTCGCTTACTTTGGATGCTCTTCCATGAATATTTACGCTACAAAAAAGTAAAAGGTATATGCTCTTCCACGAACGCTAAAAGTATGTTTATACACATACAAAATAAAAATTTATTTAAAATCAAATCTTCATTGATTGCAATGGTGCAGGATATTTGTTGTTATAATAATATATATTAAATGCCTCATATTGATAATGGTGGAAGAAATGGAATCTTTCCAATCCCGGTTTAATTTTTCCAAATAATAGGATGAATACTGACAGTATATCTCTATTTCTTATGAATTTTTTAATTTTTTATTTTTATTTTTAATAAATATATTTAAATAAAAATTATTAATTTATTTTTATATTAAAAAATATATTTTAATTAATTTAAAATAAGTATATATATATCTGAAAATTTTAAAATATTAATAATGTCAAATTATATAAAATTTTTGAAAGTATAATTTTATTTTTAAAATATTAAATTTATTATATAGTATATTAAAATATAAATGTAATATGTATTATTAATTCCCGTCAAATATTTAAAATAAACTTAATAGGAAACTTTATATAATTTATAAAATTAAAATAACTCTTTATATTCAATAATGACCACTGCTTTATATTTATTGTAAAGATTACATCTTTATATTGGGCAATAGTTTAGTTATTATACATCTTTATATTTCACAATAGTTTAGTTATTATAAACTATTAGTTTTTTTTTAAGGCTTTATATTTGATAATGGCTTTTGCTTTATAGCTCATCATCACTATTGTATTGTTTTGGTGTATGAATTATTTGACAAATTCCATCACCTACCCATTTACCTATTTATAGTATACAAATGAATGTTATGGGTATAATTTTGTTTATCAATATTTTTTAATAAAAAAAATAGTTAGAATTTTGAAATTTATTATGATTTTATAAATTTATAAATTATAAAAAAATTTTAATATTTATATATGGGTTATTTATGTGGAATATTTTTATATTAATATTTTTTTTTATATAAATAATTGAAAAAAAAAATTATTAGGCATTTTTATATCATGATATAAAAGAAATTTGTAATTAGAAATGATATAATATTTTAAAAATTTATTAATAATAATATATTTTATTGTTATAGTATCATAGGAATTTGTAATTGGTGAATCTTGTATTTGTGTGACATGGGTTGCTGTAACTATATTTAGGCCTTAAGACTTAATTTCCTATAATGAATTTGAACTTTTGAATTTTTTTGTTTACACAATATTTATATTAATATTATATCTATAAAATATTAATAATAAAAATTTATTTCATTATTCATCATAAATAAAATAAATATTATATTTTTGAAAATACAATAATTATAAAAAGAACTTCGGCATAAATCACATGTAGAAAGACCTTTGTCGATGAGTTTCAAACCAACTAGTGTGGTTCATCGTCAGGACAAGTTGAGGAGTGAGATCATGGCTGCATCTTAAATAGGGAGAGCAAATCCTCCAAACAGCTAGGTTGACTAGGTTGCTATTGATAGTCAACTTAGTTATTTGGAGGATCTGCTCTCCTTATTTAAGATGCAGCGATGATCTGACTCATCAACTTGTCCTAACGATGAACCACACTAGTTGGTTCGAAACGCGTCGACAAAGGTCTTTCTATATGTGATTTACGTCGAAGTTCCTCTTATAACTATTATGGATCACAGAAGCCTCAATTCAACAAAATACAATAATTTTAATAATTTCCATCTTTATCTTAAATAAAATATTTTAATATTCTTACAAAATAAAATATTTTATTATTTTAATGTTGTTACCAAATAAAATATTTTTATATCTTATTTATATATATTTATATATATATATATATATATTATATATAAAATTGTTTTATTAATAATTTTTATGTTATATTTCTACAACGAAAATATATAATATTATAGACAAAGTATAACTTTATCTTAAGTTAAAATTTACTATACTTTAGGGTGCTTTTTTAAATGAAAAAGCTAAAAATATAAATTTAATTTAATAGTATTTAAATTTCATATCTATACTGCTAACAAAAATAAACCTAACAAATAATAAAATATTGACACCTCAATAGAGACCAGCTCCCTCGAGAGCAGGACTTTGCCTCTAAAGTGCACATTTTCAATTGAAACTCACCTATTGTCCATGCTAAGATGAACTAGTTCTATATCATGAAGCTGTAGAAGGATCTTCTACTTAGTCTCATTGCTTTCAAAGGAGGCATTGCTAACTAAAATTGTAGTTTGCTAACTATAGATCCATAACGTGTAGTTATTTGTTTTTTGCTAGTCTCTAATGTGACCAGCCCCCAATCTACCACCAAAACCAAAACTAACGTGTAGTTATTTGTTTTTGCTAGTCTCTAATGTGACCAGCCCCCAATCTACCACCAAAACCAAAACTTGACTTCCCGATCAATTACCACCTCTTCTCTTCCTGGTCCATGCCAATTTTTCCTTGTATCTTGGGCAGAATTTGCATGTTATTATTTCTTGAGCTTAAGTCATTCTCTGAATATTTAGGAATCGGATCGATATAGGTTAAAAAATTGACCACACCTATGTCTGTTTGATTCCCAAATATTCAAAAAAACTGCATTCGAATTAAAAATGTCTCTTATTATTGGGCGGAATGTGCATGTTATTAATTTTATGGTTAAAAAATTGACCGCACATATATCTCTCTGATTCCCAAATATTCAAAAAAATCTGCAATCGAATTAAAGATGTCCCTTATTATTCGGCCGAATGTGCATGTTATTGATTATTGAATTTTACTCAGAATAACGTGAATAACAAAAAAATCTAAGTGGGTTCTAATATTTATTTAGTTGTTTAGGTTTATTATGGATTAATTAAGTAATTCGTTTTATATTTATTTCCATTTTCCTTTAAAGTATGTTATGTTTATTACTGTCTTTCATTTTCATTTTAAGGCTGCAGTTTTCGAATATTTGATAAAGACAGACGCTTAGCGCATATTACTTAGTTTGTTGCATGATACTCAGTTATTTTTATGATCGCCTTCCTTACTGGGTTTTGTATGGTTCGAAACGCTTGGCGATTGCATTTACTGTTGTCTTAGAAAATCATGGAGGACCCTGGATTTCTCTCTGGTTTAATCGGTTGGGTAATAGGCTTTGCTATGGGAATAATTGTCGAACAGATCAAGATTGTCCTTTCCTTCTCGGAACAGTTGGAAAAACTCAAAAACCAGGGAATCTACGCAAGTTTTTGTGGACAAAATTCCACTTGTTCTCCGAAACTGGAAAAGCTATTGGAAGAAGTATCTCCAATGGTGAAATCGGGTTGCGCAGTTAGCCGGTTTAACATTATTTCTCGTTATGTGATGTGCAAGAGGATCACCACTCTGATTTCAGATATCGAGAAGAATCAGCCTTCGCTGTTTTACCATATTGGCGCGGCGGCGTCTCGGAAGAAGCACACAGAAGCGGAAGGGGAGGTTCAGGGATCGATGCCTACACTGGAGAGGAATGTCGTCCCAATTAATTTCTTATCTCGGTACGTCAACAAACCAGTGGTGGCGGCGGCTGTGGGTGCCGTGACTACCATGGCGGCGGTGACAGCCTGGCAGATTTTGATAGCACGTGCGCCTGCGGATCAGAGGAAGGAGAAGCCTGCGAAGGAGGATCACCCGCCCATGCCCGAAGTTCCGCGAGAGGTAAGCATCGACATTCCAGTGCCTCCGGTGGCTGCGCCCTCGTTGGCGGAGGCAGCGCCAGCGCCTGTGTTGTCGGAGGTGGCTGCGGTGACAACGCCTGACCCTTTGGTGTCAGTGGTCGCCACGGAGACGGCGCCTGCGCCTATGTTGTCAGAGGTCGCTACGGAGACGGCGCGTTCAGTATCTGCGGAGTCGGAAGTGGAATCGGAGGCACTGGTAACACCTGGTTCGGATGAAGTGCTTATGAATCGTGGCTCTTTCTCCGGATTTATGGGAATATTCGAACAAATGAACATAGATGTTAGCGGCAGGAAACAGCTGGCATCTCTAGAGGATCTGGCAATGGAGATTCGGCCCACCATCGCCGTACTAAAGGAACGAGTAACTTCTACTTCTGGTGGTAATGGTTCAGGTGTTCAGGCATGGTTTCAACAGTTCGAGGAGCATCTGCAAAACGCAGATGAGATGATTAAAAAACACAAAGGTCACTTTATTTATAATGGTAAAGCCAGGAAAAGCATAAGCGGTTTGATATCAGAGATCAACGCACTTTTGAAATGGGGTCAAGTGATTATAAGCTTCGAGTGTTTGAACATAATTAGATGATAGCCTTCCCTTTTAGCAAACAGCACCGTGCAGTCGATTGCACTTCTGCAGAAGAAAACGCCGCAGCGGTATCTATTATAAGTATGTGCTTCTCTACAAGTATATTTCTGTGTTTTTCTCCATGACTCTTCAGAAATGTAACTAAACATGTAAATTCTCTGCATATTCTATGAACATGCTTGAATTAATCTTTAAAGACAGGATATACACGTGTGGGGGCATGGGTGCAAATTAATGATGTTCTCTCGTAATGTATTACGTAAATGTAAATTAGTTAATTTGGAGGAATAATTAAATTTATATCCTATTTTTCCATTATCTTTAATGGAAACCCTTGTGAAACTCTAGCCATCTTGGGCCTTGCTCGTTTTGAAATTGTTGGCTCAGAAATTGTATAGGCTTATGATGATTGGTGGGTGGGATTTTCTGCAAGGGTTTAGTAAGGCTATGGCCATATTTTTTTGCTTCTAAGAAGTCTTAGATAGACAATGATCAGGGATATTGTTAATACATTTTTAGACATTAACTGGTTCAATTCCCCACTCTATATAGATCTTATTCTTAAAAATGATCATGATATAGCCAACTAATACCAAACTTAATAATAAAAAGACAATTTTAA
>APFE030935330.1:52445-67016 GCA_000404065.3 Pinus taeda
CCCCCCCCCGAACCCCCGCAGGGGGGAAAAGCCCCCCTCACATCCCCTCGCGTGGAGGGGTGTACAAACTTCCTGGGGTATACATTTGACTGAAACAAAGACCTCTGAACAATCATGCTCTACACCCAACATTTATTGCCAATAAACAACAAGCCTTCTTGAAGGAATTGGATTGCCATTCCCAATCATGGTGGGCACGACAATGAATAATCCCTATTGGAAAGTTAGTGAATGGTTTCCCTTCTCTGAATTGACTTCCAATCTATACAGGTAAAGAAACCACATTCTAGAACTACTCTCAAGCTAACTAGTTAAAAGGAAATTCGTTTACATGTAATGGTTTCTTGACTTACATATAATTTGCTTCAAATTTATAGTTTTCATTTCCCCTACTCCATGCTTTATAGTTTATCATTTTGAGTACATTTTTTTTATTGAAATTGTTTTTCTCGAACCCCAAAGATGAAATCAACAACTCTGTTTGCAGAGAATTTCTTTAAAAAGTGAGAGTTCAAATGGAGCACAACCATCGCAAGGCTAGAAAACTCTACTACCCTTCACCCTCATGCATATATCTAGTGTACCATGCAACAAGGGGCCATTCTATCAGAACCTGAAGTAAGGTCTGGTTGCCAACATGCTAACATGTGGCATATGACAAAGAAGGAATGAGAAAAGATCCCGCTACCCAACAAAATGAAGAAAATACATGCATTGGAAAACAATCCTTGTTGAACAATGACCCTACAAATTATTAAAAAAAGGAATCTAAGTTAGTAGGGGTGTCGGTCGATTGGTAAAGGCTTAAGAAGAAATAAAAAATACGAATAAGAGTAAGTAATCGAAAGGGTTAGGGTTGCAAGATGATTATCTATGTATGAGTGGGAAGGCAGCCTTGATCCTTCATATACAATGCGGGATAATTAAGGGAAACCACTGTGAACTTTGGAATTGAAAACCCTTGAGTGAAATTACCAAATTAAAGAGTAAATGAGGTTAAGGTGTCAACAAGTAGACCTAGCATTGAAATGTTTAAATTCACCTATCCTCCCTACCGTGGCTCATCAAGAATGGTTTCTAAAACAAATAAGATTCCACACAGTGCTTCAACCCCAAGGATGAAATCTACAACTCTGTTGCAGTGCATTTCTTTGGCAAACAAGAGTTTTAATGGAAGCACAACTGTCTCAAAGCCGGAAAACTCTGTTACCCTTCTCTCTCATGTATATATCCATAGGACATTTTGTCAAAGCCTAAGTTCCAATGCAAAGTGGAAGGGTGGGTTTGGACGCATCTATTGTTTGATGGGATCTTGGAAGCTTCCCTTCCAATCTAAGAAGAAAACTAATGGTGCAAAGAAAAGTAAAAGTAGAGAAAGTGAAACTGCCTAAACCCAATGAACCGATGATTGAATGGCTCAACATTACTTGATCGTCTAACAATTGATTGGACGATGCACGACGAGACAAAGTGGAAGCTAGGGGAGTTGTTTTCAAAGAAAATTAGGACATAAATATAATTACATCCATATTAAACCATTTTTTAGAAATGAAAGAATTTTAGTGAGAAAAAAACTAGTCATAACAACATAAAATTAAAGATAAACATGACATTCTAGGGCAGACTGGAGTGGATAGTGAACAGCTAGGGTTTCAGATTGCTGCAGAGGTTTTTTCCATGAAAAATCGCAGAGGAGGTGGCTCCACTCCCTCCTAGAAGGAATTTTTGGCCAATAAGGGCAAGAAACTTCCAAAAACGGCAGAGATACGGTTGAGGAAGAGAGAAGAAACATGGAAGAAGAAATAGAAGGTACCAAAATGAAGGAGAACAATAGCACAAAAGACAAGGAGGAAGATGACAAAAAACAGGGAGCAAAAGAGAAAAGACAAAAGGGACCTTGTAAACCCAAAGCTGAAACCACACCCAGAGTGGTATTAAATGATCCAGTGCTGCAGGCGCACAGGGACCACATGCGCACTTATGCAATCATCTGTAAATTCATGGGATTATGGCCCACTGAAAAAGCTTTACAAACATGGATCAAATACCATTGGAAACCTAAAGGGACTATTGATCTACATCTTGGGTCAAAGGGTTTCTTCACGGTGGTGTTCACAAACATTGAAGATAAATACTGAGTGTTTGAAGGAGGGCCCTACTTCTACGCAGCAGTAGGTCTTTATATGAGGCCATGGATGATGAACTTTGTGCCAAAGCGTGAAACTTTTACTTCGGTCCCGGTATGGGTGAGAATTTATTCTCTACCTCTTGATTACTGGCAAACTGAATCGTTAGCTGCCATAGGAAATAAATTAGGTTAGTTTGTTAAAGCTTCTGAAGCCACAAGAAGGGGAAAATACACCTCCTTTGCAAGGATATGTGTGGAGATGGATTTATCCAAAGCTCTTCCGGATGAAATAATCCTGGAAGTTTATGATGAAGAATGGGTGCAAACATTAGACTACGAGCACATTTCATTTAGGTGTCGAAGATGCCATGAACATGGGCACCTACTCAAAGATTGCCCTCTTTGTAAAGCAGACAGCAAGAGAAAAACTAATACAATGAAAGACATTGATAGTTTTCACAAAGTGGTACACAAAGGAAAAGGCGAAAAAAAGGGCCAAAGAACCAATAAAAGGAAGAAAAACAAGTTAGTCAAAACCAGTTCCAAGTTCTTGAAGCGGATGAAGAATTAACAGCAGAAGATCAAGCAAGGGAAGGAACTCATGGGGAGAAGGAGAAAGAAGAAAACAGAGAACAAACAAAGGAAAATGATAAACAGAAAGAAAACATGATGAGTGATATAGAACCAGAGATGGATCGGGAAATGACCCAAAGTGAGATGGAACTGGAGGACCATGAGCTTCAGGAGATTCTTGATAGAGAACACCTAGATCTGGAGGGGTTCTTAATTAAGGGAACAATCGGGGGGGGGGTAGAATTTTTACCTCAAGAAGAGTTCAATAGAATATAGCAGTTGTATTTATTGAGAACTCGGGTTAAGGGTTTGGAGGGGGCAAAAAACATTGGCAGGCAGAGCAATGAAGGAGTGAAAACGATAAAAACGACTATGGGATTAGCACCTAGAAACCCAGGAAAGAAAAGAGGCAGGAAAAAGTAGAACGAGCTATTGATGGAATGTGGAAATCTCATGATAGACTCAAGTAAGATGAAAGATCTAGCCAGCTATTCCTTTATTAATCTTTAAATATGAAGTTTACATCTTGGAAGATTAGAGGTCTAGGAAGTAAAAGAAAACAGAGAATGCTTGGTAATAGACTGAAACATGAAGCTCCAGATATAATTTTTATCCAGGAAACGAAATGTTCCATTCAAAAGTTAAGACAAATACATAGTAAATGGCTCAGTAGATTTGAGTTTCTAGAAGTTAAAGCAGAGAATTCAGCAGGAGGTATTCTCACTCTCTGGAATCCCCACAGAATAAGCATAATAGATGCTGAGGCATCTAGGAATTATTTATCAATGGTCATTCAACCTGTTGGAGATAGGGAAACCTATCTAGTCACAAATGTTTATGGCCCTCAAAGGATAGATGAAAAACTCCGGTTTATAGAATCCCTTATGGATCTCAAGGATAGACATGCAGGGATACCTTGGATTATGGGAAGGGACTTTAATATGATCAAATCACTTTCGGAGAAAAAAGGGGGAACCAGAACTCTAAATAAAGACTCTTTGGCCTTTCAAAACTTTTACAGATAATATGAAGCTAGTTGACATGGAGACAAACAATGGCTGCTTTACATGGAATAATAAAAGAGGAGGAGAGTCTCATGTAGCCTCCAAGTTAGACAGATTCATAATCTCTGAGGACCTTATGCTACTAGATAAGCAAATAATAGTGAGGGTTCTTCCCTTTGGAGGCTCATATCACTGGCTGGTGCAAATGGAGATTCGGGGCATAGGGACACCTCGGAATAGACCTTTCAGATTTGAGAATATATGGCTTTCACACCCATAATTTATGAGTAATATTGAAAAATGGTGGGCAGAAGATTTGCAGATTCAAGGAACAAGAATGTTCCTTCTACACAAAAGATTAAAGCACATCAAGATGAGACTTCAAGATTGGAACAAGAATGATTTTGGCAACATTTTTGTTGGAAAGGAATCTGTTGAAAATAAGATGCAGAAACTCAACCAAGTCATGATCAAGGAAGGCTTCGATAAAGATAAAAATGAGCAAGTCGAAAAAAAACATCAAGATTGGGATAACTTGTGTAAATAAGAGGAAATATTTTGGAGACAAAAGTCTAGAGTTCAATGGCTAAAAGAGGGAGAACACAATACTAGATTTTTCCACAGATCCACCATGGCCAACGGAGCTCACAACAAGATCTCTTCGATCAAGAATGAGGATGGGCAGATTCATCAATCCCATGAGGGCATAGAAGCTGTGTTGGTTTAACACTTCCAAGGCATATCTCAAGAAAACAACCCAGAAAAAGAACATTACATTAGGGACTTGACCAGACATATTCCTAAGCTGGTGTCCAGAGAGGACAATCTCAACCTTTACAGACCAGTGAAAGGAGGTCGGTGAGGTCCTCAAAGATATGCAGAATGGCAAAGCACCGCGCCCAAATGGCTTCAATGTGGATTTCTTTAAAGCCTGCTGGAATATTGTTAAACAGGATATATTGAGTGTTTTGGAGGATTCCACGTTGAACAAAACTATTTTGAAGGTGCTCAATACCTCCTTCATCTCCTTGATACCTAAACTGGACAATGCTCAAACACCAGAAAGGTATATACCCATTACTTTATGTAATGTGGTCTACAAGATAATATCCAAGGTAGTGGCCAACAGACTCAAGCCTCTGCTTCCTTCTCTAGTATCGGGGGAACAATCTGGTTATGTAGAAGGCAGACAGATTCTAGATAACATCATTCAAGCTCATGAGGTAGTTCACTTGTTAACTAGTAAGAGGAAAGTTGGAATGATCATGCAACTGGACATAGCCAAAGCATATGACAAAGTAAACTAGAACTACATCAAGAAAGTGCTTATTACATTCTGTTTTGATCATAACTGGGTCAGATGGGTCATGGCCATCGTGACTTCTTCTAGCTTTTCAATTCTGGTGAATGGCTCTCCCTCTGAGATTTTTCTTCCTTCAAGAGGCCTCAGACATGGAGATCCACTCTCACCCTTTCTCTTTATCCTCACGATGGAAGGACTTGGTTGTTCTATCAAGTAGGCTAGAGCAATGGGCAAAATCCAGGGCCTTCAACTAACGGAGAATGGACAGGTTTTTACTCATCAACAATTTGTATATGACACCTTGTTACAGGGTATCCCCACAATCAAGGAAGCTTTAGCGTACAAACAAATACTAAATGACTTTGCCATGGAAACAGGTATGGAAGTTAATCTTTCCAAATCAAAAATATTTTTCTTTAATACCAATATTGCTATTTAGAGAAACATCTCCAGAATTCTAGGCTTTCAAAGGGATTCCCTCCCTTCTAAGTATTTGGGAATGCCTCTAACTGCAAAACCTTTGCATAAAAGCATTTGGGAACCGTTGATCAATAAGACGCAGGATAAATTCAGGAAATCGACCATCATATCTTTAAATATGGCTTGTAGATTGGTGCTAACAAAGATGGTGCTCCAATCTATCCCAGTTTTCATGCTATCAGCTCTCCCAGCTCCAAAAGGAGTATTGTAGCAATTCAGAAACATCCAAAGAGACTTTCTCTGGGGCAAGGAGAAGACAAGAAAGAAATGGGCCTTAGTCTCTTGGGAAAAGATATGTAAACCCAAGAACCTAGGCTGCCTAGGCTTGGATGATCAGGAGATTCTCAACAATGTTCTAGGGGCCAAACTATGGTGGTGTTTGGTTAAAGATCCAAAGGCTCAATGGGCAAGTATTTGGAAAGAAAAATATGCCTACTCTTGGCACCATACTGATCTCATAAGGATGTTTGGAAATATAAGGGGCTCATCCATCTGGAACAAGGCCTGGGAGAATAGAGGCTTAGTATAAAGAAACAGTTTTTGGGAAATCAGAGAGGGTGATCTTGCACTATTCTGGGAGCATAAATGCCAACAAGAACAAACACTGTTAAAATAGGACTTTTTGGGCCTTAAGCATGAGACAGATAACCAAGGATTAGTATAGGTAAAAGATTTCTGGGATCACACTAACAATTCAGGAAAATGGAGAACTTGGAGAAACATAGATTGCAGGGATGATAGGCCCCTGATAACAAAAGCAGAGGCACTCATGAGAATATTGGAACAAAGGATGATTTTAGTAACTGGGGGGCAAGACCAAGTAAGATGGGGAAACAATAAAGAATGCATATTTAATATTAAGGAGGCTAAAGGTATTCTCCTTGAGCAGGAATCCCAAGCTCCAAAAAGAATCTAGCAGAACCTATGGAGACACCAGGGATGGATGAAGATCAAACTCTTCATGTGGCTGGCGCATCACAAGAAAATATTGACTTCGGACAATATCTGGAAAAGGGGTATTCTAGGGCCTTCTAGATGCCAACTCTATGAAACCCAAGAGGAGACAATAGAACATCTTCTCAATAGCTACACTTTCACATCTAGGTTATGGGATACTTTTGCCACCATTTTCCAAAAGACCAATAGGGACAAAGAGAGCATCATTAATACCCTGAGCAGTTGGAGAAAATTTTTTTCAGATAATGAAGTTCTTAACTGTGCTTGGGCTCTAATGCCAAGCTTCATTATATGGAATGTTTGGAAAGAAAGAAACAAGAGAATATTAAAAAATGAAAAGAATCCATCTCTTCACCTGTTTGAACAAATCTTAAAACAACTTAAGGAAACGGTTGGCACCACAGTGAGGAATCTCCCCAACAATCCTCCATTAGAGGCTGAAAAGAGAATTCTCAGGCAGTTGGGTATGCAAGGGCTCATTCCACAAGGCCTAGGCAGGAAAGTTATCCTAAAGGAAACTAAAAAGGAATTCTCGCATCCTCCCCCAACAGGTTTTTTGAAATACAACATAGATGGAGCTTCAAAAGGCAACCCAGGAACTGTGATTTTTGGAGGGGTTCTGCGAGATGAAGTTGGGAGCATTCTCTTCCTCTTCCACTATCATTTAGGAAAAGCCACAAACAACATGGCGGAATTAATGGCTCTGGAGCAATGTTTATAATTTCTAAAACAGGACAACTGCCTAAATGTGATTACAGAAGCTGACTCTGAGTTAGTCATTAACTCGATCAAGAGAATCAGTTATGGTACAAAGCCAAAGAAAGTCTCAAATCATTGGAGAATAATCCAGGTATTCCAAAGAATTCAGGGTCACCTTCAAGGACTACATATAGTAAGATTCAACCATATACGTAGAAAGGCCAACAAACTGGCGGATATACTAGCAAACCAAGGTGTGAACTGTAATGAATGCAAAGTTTCAATGGGGTGGCAAGTAGTGCCTCAAGGCAGTCTTAAAATACTCTATCACAACCAAGTGGAAGAGAATAGAGAAGTGTATTGAAAAAAACCTATAGAAGCAAGGTCTCTATGATTTGGTCACTATATGTGTCACTAATTTTGGTTAGATAGGTCTTTGGTGAGAGGCAGGCCTCGATTAGCCTCAGCAACACGGGTAATTTCAACTTCAGAAATCTCTCGTGTTTGGTGCATGGGTTTCTCAGTTTAGTGGGTGGCCGCCCAGAGCGAAGAATCAGCACTAATTTTGGTTTCGGGTTCAGGAATACGAGCAAGAAGACGAAGGACGAGGATCCAGTTTTTTTCGGCAGCCATATTACACCTTATTCCCCTATTCGGGAGACAAAACCGCTCTCCGAGTGGTATTTGATTGATCACTCCCCTCTCAAGTAGGAAGCGGTTTTCGCGATTTGGGAGCGATCCCATTCAGCGTCTGACACATGGCGGGGGGTCGGGATTGTAAATCGCCCTCATCGCACACTAAAGATAGGTACCTTGGAGCAGCACGATATATCTATCATCCGTCGGATTTCGAGGCATGGATCAACGATCAGGAATGATCGTGCAGTTTTGTGAGGCCGGGAGTGGAGTATCGTTTGCCTTCTTGGAGCGCAATTCTCCTTCGCTGTCAGATTAAGAAAGAGGATTGAAAAGTCATGATTAAAGAGGCAAGTTTGGTGAGCGATAGCACGGGTAATCATGTGGATTTTCATAAGTTTGGCTATTCTTTCAACACTGATATGGTTTGTATTCCAAAGGTTTTGAAGGTTATATGTATTGGGTTGGGGGAACATGGCTGAGGCAGTCAGCACTCTTGTTCTGAGACCACAGGGCCTAGTGGACGGCTGTAAACTATGTATAATATTTTTGGCTTAATGATATAGAAGGAATGTCTCTTGCTTCAGCGAAAAAAAATAAAGATAAACATAATCATAACAACATAAATACTTTATCTATATTAATAAAAATAAATGTAGTAGATAGCAAAATAGACTTGGCCTAGCTAGTGTTTCCCTATGCATAGCAAAAAAGAGCATCCATGAAAAGTTAAAAATACCTAGGAAAATAGAGCATAAGAACAAGGCTCAAATCTACTTGTAAATGTCATGAAGAAAATTACAAGGTCATTGACACCTCAATAGGGATTGATCCTTTTAGGGCTATATGGGGGAGCAGGACCTTGCCTTTAAAGAGAGCATCCTCAATTCAAAAAAGCTAATCACAACAATATAAACACTTTATCTAAGTTAATAAAGATAAATATAGTAGATAACAAAATAGAGCCTTATCATCGCTAGTGTCGCCCCTTGCATAGCAAAAAAGAGCATCCATGAAAAGTTATAAAAACGAAAAAAAACAAAGCATAAGAACAATGCTCAAATCTACTTGCAAGTACCATGAAACAAATTACAAGGACATTGAGACCTCAACAGGGATTGGTCGCTTTTGGGCTATATGGGGGAGCATGACCATGCCTTTAAAGAACGCATCCTCAATTTTGGCTAATTTATTGTCAATGTCACCATGATCCAGCTAATTTGTTGTCAATGTCACCATGATCCAACTAATTTTTTTATCAATGTAACCATGTTCCAACTCCAGTTGTATTTGCTTAAGTTGTAAAAGGATCTCAAGGATCTCATACTGAATTTCACACCATTATCCAACTCTAGTTGTATTTCATCAAGTTGTAAAAAGATCTCATACTTAATTTTGTTGCTTTTTAAAGAGGACTTTGAATATACATATATAAGACTAATATCATATTTAATTTCATTGCTTTTTAAAGAGGATTTTGGGCCAAAAATCTTAATTTGTCAGTATAATTTAAAAAAAAAAAAACCAGTTTTCTATTCCCAGTGTATCACTTAAGTCAAAACCTACTAGTTTTATATTCCCAGTTTATCACTTAATTCAAAAAAATTGAATATGTGCGAACTTATACATCAATTGAATGATTGGAGACTTTCACAGTTAATCATATTTTCCAGGATAACACTGTGTGATATGTGTGATCCCTCACATATTACACATCATACATATTAGATAGTATTATTCTGGAAAAAAACTATGTAATATGTATGATCTATCCAATTACATATATTACACATCATACATATTACACAATGCTATTCCGGAAATTTTAATAATATTCTATATCAATTACCACCACTATGCAAATTTCTTTCTGTATCTCGCGAGCAAAGTTTAACAATACTCTATATCAGTTACCACAACCATGCAAATTTCTTTCCATATCTCTTGAGCAAAGTTTACATATGGATTCTTACTCATAATAAAAATAAATCTAAGTTTGATCTGAATATTTATAGGACTAAAATTAAAAACTTCATTTTATATTTATTTCCATTTTTCACTGAAGTAATATTTTTTTCGTTTTATGTTGACTATTTTTCATTTTTATTTCATGTTGCAATATCTAAATATTCGATACCTATTCATGCATATCACTTAGATCGTTGCATGGTATTCAATGGACGCCATTTCCTTTTATGATTACCTTCCTTACTTGTTTTTGTAGGGTTCTAAATGCTTGACGATTGCATTTACCGTTTTCTAAGAAAATTATGAAGTATCCTGGATTTCTATCTGGATTAATTGGTTGGGTAATAGGCTTTGCAATGGGAATAATTGTTGAACAGATCAAGATTGTCCTTTCCTTTCCCGAACAGTTAACGAAACTCAAAAATCAGGGAGAAAATTAAGCAAGTTTTTTTTTCGTCTAAGAAAACCAAAAAGTTGGAATCATTTTTTCCAAGTCCATAGTGGCACTTCATTTGAAGAATTTAGGTTTAGGTTTCTATGAGCACATGGAGCACAATCATACGTCGTTTCTTTACCCTTTGCACTTGTTTCTCTCTCCAAGATGATTTTTTTAGATTTGTCATTCCCAGTGTTTGCTATCACAAGCTTCCCAGGTCTAATATTTTATTTAGTAACACAAAATTATTCCCCCCAACTTTCACAATCCTTTCGCATTTTTTGACACAAGTCTTCTTGATTTTATTTTGAGGAAGTAAATCTAGACCTTGGATTTTGGAGTCTATGAATTCCCAGATTTACATCAATGAACATTTGCCATCACCATAAGTAGCTTAATTTGATATTTTCCAAGCACATCAGCTAAGTTAGAGCAATGTGAGAAGTCATGACATAATATACATATTTCGCAGTCATAAACATTCTTTAATCTATATTGTAGTATGACAACTTGTAGAGTGTAGCAGAACAATTTTGATCTCCTCAGGTGCAATTCCTCTTTCTTTGGCTTGCTACAGGACTGAGAAAATGGAAAAGTTAGCCCAACCCACATAAGCTTCACAAATATTAAATTTGACCTTCATTATATTTGATTCAACCATTTTTCTTACCTCTACCCAAAATACATCTAGTGCAAATCCATCGAAATAGTTGATTACTACTTGTTGAACATCAATCCCAAGCCCATCCAATGCCCTCATTATGGAGAGTGGCAGTCTAGGTTGTTTAGCACAAAACATAAGAATATTTAGGAAATGCCTTTCCCTCATCCAGACTTCCACGTGCATGAACATAAAAAATGAAAATTAGCAATCTGCCTCTCTCCTCGTGACTAAATGAATTATGAAAGAAAAATAGGTATGCATTTTAATTGGTAAAATATCCACAACAATTTCATCCGCCCCACCCTCCAAGTTTCACTACGAATCTAACAATATAATGTGAAACATAAGATAGAAGCAGCCATTGAAAGTAAAAAGATGGTGCAACATAAGGAGCATCATCTAGCAGGTATAACTACTGGTATCTTGGAAGTCGAGTTTATACATACTTATTATTCAACATAGAATTGGTAAGCCAACAACTATAATTACTTGTACATATAACTTGGAAGTAGACTTCATATTTTACATTACTATTATTCAAAATAGATTTGTTACAATGAATAAAAAAAATTATAACCCAATGATATAAAACTAAAAACATTCCAGCTTACAGCGAGGAGAAAAAATGCTGGCACTAAAAAAAGATAATCACAGTGGCATGTTTAAAATTGGTATCTCAGTAGCAGTTGTGACAGAGCAATAAAAATGGTACTAGGACATCTCTAATACATATATTCTTCTTGGCCAAGGAGATAGATCCAAAGAAGATCATTGTTATTGAGCTTCTTCTTTTTAACTACTGTAAAATTGTATAGGAATGTTGAATCCATATTTGTTGACCAACCTTCATTCACACTCATCTTGGATTTGGAATTGAAATTGAAAGGATCTTTCAAGAGATGCATGTAGCCAAAATTCAAATACTTCTTTTTGTTATCACACTTCTTATTCAACTTTACTTATTCACCTTTACTTCATTTTTGTTTTGTTATCGCACTAATTGTTCAACTCTACTTATTCACCTTCACTTTGATTGCATTTTTTAAGATAGTTCTTCCTTTCAACCCAATAGAAGCAGTACAATTGGTCCAAGGATATCAGGCAGCACAAACAACTCACTTGCACTACCAAAACAATCTTCAATGATTGAACATTTGTAGGCAAGCACTTGCATTTGACTAAGTTTCTACAAAAGGGGGACACTCTTCAACATCAACAAGAAGTCAAAACTCGCGCCTGGGCCCAGCTGATTCTTCATACCTCTGGGAAAACTAAACCTTGGTAGGTAGTTGACATGCCACCATATTAACCATTGAATTACAACCCCATCAACATCTATACTGTAATTTTATTTGTTTCTTCACCTCTCATTGTTATATTCTGCTTGAGCATTGTGTGCTTCTCACTGTGCATATTTCACATGCTTCAATATCACTATTATCTACTATTTACCTTATATGCTAAGCCAAGGGAGTTGACAAATAAAATCAAAGGGCCAGTTGATGTACCTAGACCATATAGATAATTTAGACTAGATTAAATAAATATAGAGAAAAGCTGAAGTTGTTTTACTAGAAATTTGGTCCCTGATTAGGGGCCACCCTATAAGATTGGATATTTAAGAATTCCTACTTGCAACCTCACCATCATTGTTGTACCAAGAGTAATGAGGTAAATCTACAACCGAGTCTGATAGAGGGGCTGACACTAGTATCATCATCTATCAATTTCAGAAAATTTGTAATTCTGATAACAAATAATAATAATAGTAACAGTAATACTAAATTTTAACGATTATAGATAAAAATAAAAATAAAAGATATCTCCAAGTACATGGAAGAGAGATATTTAACATGTATATCTAATATAAAAACTATTTTATAGAGAGATAAAAATAAACATAGTATTTTTATGTATATTTTGAGATAACATTTATATTTACAGTTGCGAACTCTGAACTCTACATAGGTGAGTGAAACTAGAACCGACCTACTGAAATGAAAATTATTAGAAAAAAAAAATTAGTCTGAAGGACGAAAAAGTTGAAAAAATAAAATTCTCTATATGATGCATGAAGATTTGATTAAATTTTTTGAAAAGATTGGAATATGATTCTGTAATGCATGAAGATCTTATTAACACAACAGTAAATTAGTCGGAAGCATGAAAATTTTGAAAGGATTCAAATTATTGGTATGATGCATGAGGATTTGATTTAAAATTTTGATTTATTAGCACCGATGGCCAAAATCAGAAAGGAATTCCATCGTCTCAATAGACCAAATGATTTCCAAAACTCATACTCTTAGCAGTGTATTTTTACAATCCCATTGGCAACCCCGATATCTTTGCAGTGGACATTTTCAAGAAATATCTGACCAAGATGTTGGTTCCCTTTTATTCCATGGAAGAGAGGCTTAAAAAGACCCAACTGGAGGTATGGAAATTTATTGTATTTTTGAAGGGGTTCTTCTGGCTGATGTGATGACAAATTCTAAAATTGATGATTTTAGGGATTTTGCGCCCGTTGGGGAGTTGGCACTGTTTTTTCTCAAATAGCTACTCTAAATACACCTACATATCAGTCACTCTTAATTCACCTAAGATGTTGCATGGTATTTGATTAAGAGGTGGCATGTAGTCTTTAGTGATAATCCTTTTTAGCAGAACTATCACCATAGGTATTGGACTCCATTCACATTGAGAGACTACGATTTAGGAAGTACACATATGACATGATGTTACTTTGTATTCTATTAGGGCTATTTAGGAGTCACATATAGGACATGGTGTTATAGTGTACGATATATTAAGGCCTATTTAGGAAGCACTATTTGCAGTGTCTTTCTTCATAGCCTGATAAAGGCCATGTGGTACATGATTTGTGGGAGCATCTACAGTTCTGATAGCTCCTGCTCAATGCACGTTGCATAATCCCATACTTCCAATAGGTCCTGTTCAGTGCACGTTGCATTATCCCAATTTCTGATAGCGTAATTTTTAGTAGCTGGTTTTCTCTTAAATTAAACCTTGTTTCAAAATAGCTTAACAGGTTTTCATTTGTGGAAATAATATCATTCCTTCATAGTTATTTTTGAGTTATTGTCGTGTTAATTTTTTTAGGATCTACAGGTTTGAGTGCTGAAGGCCTTAATCAAGTAATCATATTTCATCTATGTTTTAGACTTTCCGAGTAATCTAAATGACTCTATAAGGATCTCTGGATTAATGTTCCTGAATGCAAATATAATGAACCTAAAATGGATACATTTGTGTGATCCATGAGAATCCATAAAATGTAAACTAGGAAGCCATCTTAATGATTTTCTCATGGCTTTAGCATCCCTGTGAATTTTATGTTCTCTAAATCAGTTCATAACTTCATATGAAAACAAGTTAGTGCTACATTATGCACAACGGAAATAAATTAATCATAAATATATGCATGATTCCAAGCATTGAAATAATAAATGATCCCATGAAAGCACAAGAAACAACAAATACATATGAAAGTCAATTGCAATGCATGTTATGAATGGTTACCCATGACACCTGTGACTGTTCCAGGCAATGCATACCCAGTAGAGCTCTTGATCTCCTCCTCTTCCTTTGGGCTGCAATGAATCAACCAACAGTGAAGCTGGAGAAACCCCTGCTCCGCTATTCAATTCCGGGGAAGGCCTTGCAGTGTCCTCCCCTTCAATCCAACTGTCAACCCCAGCC
>APFE030935332.1:0-10772 GCA_000404065.3 Pinus taeda
CTGCTACCTCCACTGGATTCCCCGGTCACAACGCTTTTAAAGGAGGGGATCTCTCCCCTCCCCGTGGTACCTTCCATGGGTTCCGTCAGGATACAGCGATCACTCTGTGCTTCACTGGCTTATTTCCCTTTACTCAGATAACAAACCAATCCGTATGGGGTCTCCTGCACGATCCCTGACCTTCGCTGATAAAAAACGCTTCTCTGTAGCGCCAACACACTGCAAACCCTAACGTTCTCTGTCAGAGCTTCTCGTCATCCCTCCTCTCATTTTTATCTTAACTACCTAGAACGATGTTAACACAAGCTCATATTAACATTCTTCAAGTTGTTGCTAACTACCTAGTTATTTCGTAGATTATAAAAATGTGAGTAGTTTAACAAATATAAGTTTAGACATTGACTGTTAACAACACCGGAAGGTGGGAAACATTAGTTCCCAACTAATCCTATGTTAAGGAAGACAAGTACACAATAGCGTTCACAAGAAGTGTTGAGGTCTTACAACTTATAGTTGTGGAAGGTTTAAAGCAATAATCTGGATGCAATGTAGAGCACATGCAACCTCCTTGGTGGACCTTATGTGCAAGATCACAAATCCATTTATAATGGATACCCCATCACTCAGAAGCTTCAAAATATGGAAAGGTTTGTCAATTTGGCTTTTCCTTCTACATTTTCCTCTATTGCCAATTGTTATGAGTATAGGTAGCCTGCATTGTACATACTCATAGAAGAAAGAAGAATGCAAGTACCAAAAGGAGAACATCAAATCATACATGTTTTACAATATTGTTTTATGTGGTTATATTTGTATAAAAATGGTGGAGAGTGATCATAGTTGACCAAGTCTCCAAGGGTTACAAGTATCTGATACAAAGTTAGGTGAGTGATCATCTTTGACCGAGTCACCAATGAAATATTAACGACAAGGTAGATAAACTACAAGACATAAAGTACAAAATAAATAACATATATATATGTATATATATATATATATTACATATTTAGACTAAATCCAATATGAATTATGGACAAAGTATGATCAATTTTGCGATGACGAAAACAAATGTCGCCAATTTCTATTGATTGTACACTCTTTCTAGTGAATGACATCATTGTTTATAGGAACTAAGATGGCAGGAATAACATGATTGGATACTAGAAGAATGGATGTTGAAATGAGAGTGCATGGAATAATTGCAGGGGCATGATGTTCAATTATAGAATGTCCTCCTAATAAGAATAAGGTAATCCTTTGTTGTGGAAACACCTATGCAAAAAATATGACCTTCATAACCTTAGTTGGAGGTGAATCATGAAGAAGATGCTAACTAGGGCATGGTCTGAAGTAAGTTGAGGATTGGAGTTGGACTCAGTGCTTAGAAAGACATCTCCATGCAAAAGTGTGAGCACTAGAAAGCAAGTACATGAATGCCGACATGGATACACATTGGAACATATCAAACATTTTGAACTCGTGGATATTGATATGGTTAATAACGTATCTTCTAGCAAATGCAGAATAAGAGAAGGAAGAGATGACATTGTAGATCTTATTATCCTTGAAGAGCTTGTAGAAGTTATAATACCCACAATTTTGTGCCTTTTTGTGAAACAAGTAGGGCTTGACAAAAATCACATCTCAACAATATGAGGGTGTAACATCACAATCAACTGTATCAATGAATGGTCTAATGGAAAATCTGATAAAACACAACAAACATAAAGTAGGTACTACTTCGTGAACCCATCCAATATGATATGGTTGGGGATGAGTGGTAGAAATTTGGATTTTTTCAATCAATTGTTGAGAAAGCAGTTTCTTTTTGTTTCCATTGTCTATGATTAATTGTGCAAGTTGTTGCTTGATCTAGAAATTATGAAGTTAAGAGAGCTCCATTCTTCTATGATTAATTGTTTAAGTTGTTTCTTGATCTTGAAATTATTAAGTGAAGAGAGCTTCATTCTTGTTCTCACAATAGCTTTTTTCCATGAGAACCCACTAAGGGTGGGTGGAGGTTGAATTATTAACATTAATATCTAGGTATGCATCATTAATGTCAACACTTCTCGGTTGTTCGATGTTGTTCAATAAGAAATGCATCGACCATTTTTTCCTACAAGTCACAACATTCATTATCAAAATGATAATATCTCCAATGATAGAATTGATGTTTCTTCTTTCCTTCGCCAATCAAACTAGGTGCTTCTTGATTGTGAGCATTAGCAAGCAGCTTAGCGTCTTGGCAAATATTTAGGAGAGATGTTCCAAGGAGGAAATTGGGAAGAGTTCGAGCTTTGCATCGATGTGAGAAAGCAAACTTAAAATATACTTTATGCAAAAGGGTTTGTTGTTGTTGTTTATTGGGAACAATATTATTGCAAGCGGATCCATTTCATTTTGGTATCATAGCTATGATATGCTCCAAGAAGTCATCAATAGCATATTTGAAGATTGGATGCCTTGGACGAAATATTATACTTATGATCATGAAGAATTTAATTCAATTGTATTAGGGCTTGATTAAAACATATAGGTGTTGACATATGAGATATTACATTTAGGAATATGGGCTTTTGCATTAAGAAACGAATAAATGACATTTTGAGCAAATGTGGCAAATGAAAGAACAGATTAGGGAAGCCTACAAAAAAGCATTAAAAGTGGAGTAGGAAGAGAATCATGGTGATTTTGAACTAGTTTCGTAGCAAAAGTAGTAGATATTTTGTGAAGAAAGAAGAAGATAGGAATATGATAAGAAAATGTTGCTAGTTGAGCAAAGGGGTAAAGGAAACAACTTGAGCTTTTGAGGTACCGTGTGTAGGTATGTGTCCAATAGTGTTAACACAAGCCTCATCTTAACATGCTTCAAGTTGTTGCCAATTACATAGCTGTTTTGCTGATTATAAAAAAGTGAGTAGTTTAACAAATAGAAGTTTAGGCATTGACCATTAAGATGGGAAAGGCCATAGTATAACACTGACATAGGATATCTCATAGTTCTTATCAGAGGAGAATGCTTATATAAGATAACTCATAGTGCTTATGAGAGGAGAAAATTAACATAGGTTATCTCAAGAGTCTGAAGACTATTTTAATTAGATTAAATTAAATTACTTAATTCCTAAACCAGGGTATGAAAATGTTATTGTGATGACCCTTCTTCTATATCTACATGCTCTTATTTTAAAAAATTTAACCAACAAGTGGATTTATTTTTGATTCGATGACATAGATTGTGCTTTTATTACTATTTTTGCCTAGATGACATGGACTGTGCTTTTATTACTATTTTTGCTTGGAAGACATGAATTGTGCTTTTATTACCATTTTTGGTTGGATGACATAAGTCATGCTTTTTATTACTATTTTTGCCTAAATGATTTAGATTGCGCTTTTATTACTATTTTTAGTTTGCCGACATGAATTGTGCTTTATTACTATTTTTGGTTGATTAGATGATATGGATTGTGCTTTATTACTATTTTTGGTTGGTTAGATGATATGGATTGTGCTTTTGTGCTTTTATTGTATAGCTCTGAAAAAGGCTGGAGCGTCTTTCCGCATCTAAGAGATAATCTGAGTCGTCAGTTGCAAACAGAATTGCCATCATCATTTAATAGATAATCCGAGCCATCCGTTGCAAACAGAATTCGCATCATCCTCTGCAATTAGTAAAACTGGTTGTCTGTGATAGCAAAGTGCGAGAGATAAGTGACGTTGCTTATCGAACAGGTTATCTTAACGGTCAAGGATGTTGATTGATTTAATTCTATTCAAATTTTGGGTTCATATTGGCATTGGCATTGCAATTCCTCTCATCCTCCTCTCCCATTTTCCTGCATTGTGTGGTCTAGTCTCGTGCGTTTGGAGCTCCGTATGTTGTGTGTGCGTATGAATGTAGTTTGGTCTCTGTTTCTGTCATGTATTTGGTGTGTCTGTCTGTCTGGTCTGCTTGTATTCTGTGAGAGGTGGAGGCAGAGGCAGAATGCTTGTGTTCCCTGACGGGCAGAGGCAGAGGTAGAGGCAGGTAGCGGATCAATTATTGAATCAAGACAACTCTGCCAGGGATCACAGTTAAATGAGGCATTGCGGTAAAATTTATGTTCAAACTCTCTGTATCGATCACTCTGATTATGGGTTGTGGGTTGCAAACAAGATTAGCTGAATGAGAGAGGAATCAATTTGATTTTAGGAAATTCAATGGCATTGATCAAATCCTGTAAATAAATTGAGATGTGCAGTGTTGTTTGGTTTTTTAAATTAGATCTTCAGCATCCTTGACGAGAGGCGGCAGAATAGATCCCTACTTCGAATAATGGCCATTGGGAGCGTTTTATTTGGCAGAGCCTGCGGTTTTCTTGGTTTTTAAATCCAGATCCTCTGCATCCATGGTGAGGCAGTTTTTTGGTTTTCTAAATTAGATCCTCTGCATCCATGTTTTTTGGTTTTTTAAATTAAATGTCGTGCATCCATGGTTAGGCGGTTTCTTGTTTTTTTTTTTTTAAACTAGATCATCTGAATCCCTGTTACTTAGTTTTTTAACTTAGTGCGTCTGAGGCAGCAGCATAGATCCCTCGTTGCACAGAAAGCGAGAGAAACCGAGCATGTCTTTTGAATATGGCCATGGCCAGCGTTAAGCCTGCTGTAAATATGGAGTTAACGGCGACCATTCCCTTACCCGATTTTGAAGGGCGTAATTTCACCTTCGTATACGGTGCTCCAGAATTGGTTTCTGCGTTGCGGTATCGAGTGGTTTGCTCAGTAACATCATTTGTTTTACACATCGTCTCCTAATGCAGCGGCCAGTCTCCCAATGCAGCAGCCATTCTCCAATGCTTGAGCAACACCGTAAACCTTGCAAATATCATGTCTCTCCATGTGGATTCGTCCCTCGGAGGTAAGCAAAGCATTTTCTTGACTGACTCTGTTTTAAAGTCATTGTCGATTGCATGTGTGATGAAGAGATTGTTCAGATTGCAATGTACTTGCATTGAATTTCTTGTTCTCCCAGCTTTCTATGTGTTTCGTAAATAATATAAAGGATTGTTTCTCAGGTTTTGCACTGAAATATTGAGTTAAATGTAGCATCCGACTCGATGACAGATTAAGTGAGGCATTCCGGTAACTTTATTTTCCAGTATGGATCACTCTGGTTATGAGAGTTGGCAAATAAGATTAGCTGAATTTGAGAGGAATCAATTTTATTTTAGAAGATTCATCGGCATAGCTCGAATCCTGTAAATAAATTGAGATTTTCAGTGTTGTTTGGTTTCTTAAATTAGATCTTCAGCATCCTTGGCGAGAGGCCACAGTATAGATCCCTCATTTGCACATAAATGAAGAGAAACAGGGCCTGCCAATATCACGGTTGGATATGGCCATCGTCAAATTCCGTACAGTCTGCGATTTCTTGGTTTTTTAAATCAGATCCTCTGCATCTAGTGAGGCGATTTTTTGGTTTTTTAAGCTAGATCCTCTGCATCCATGTTTCTTGGTTTTTTAAATTAAATCATGTGCATCCATGGTTTCTTGGTTTTTAAAATTAAATCATATAAATTCCTGTTACTTGGTTTTTTTTAGTCAGATCGTTTGAGGCGGCAGCATAGATCCCTCGTTGCACAAAATGTGAGAGAAACAGAGCATGCCTTTTGAATATGGCCAGCGTGGAAGCATTTTTCAGAGGAGAAATTCCTGAGAGCCTGCTGTTAAAAGATGGAATTAACGGCGACCCTTCGGAGGTAAGCATAGCATTTTCTTGACTGACTCTATTTTAAAGTCTTTTGTCGATTGCATGTGTGATTAGGAGATTGTTCAGATTCTACTTGCATTGAATTTCTTGTAAAAGTGGGTAAGTTTCTCTCCTAACTTTCTGTATGTTTCCTAAATACTATAAGGGATTGTTTCTGCATTAGCTATCTCAGGTTTTACACTGAATTATTGATGCAATCTGCATTAGCTTTTTCTTGGTTAATCATATTACATCCAAAGGACTAGCAATGCTCTTTAGTGATTTATTTTATAAATAATATAAGCGATTGTTTCTGCATTAGCTATCTCAGGTTTTGCTCTGAATTATTGATGCAATCTGCATTAGCTTTTTCTTGGTTAATCATATTACATCCAAGGACCCAGCAGTTTATTTTATCATTAGTAGCTGAAGCCTTCCAGATGTTCGGGAATCGATTAGTCAAACTTCACCGGTCATGCTGCCTCTGTAACTATAGCTCAGATCCTTGGCTCTCCCTAACTTCCATTCTGTGGCTCTCTAACTATAGCTTAGATTCCTCTGTTTGTATGTCTCCTCGTGCCCTTCCATATTTTCAAAATAGCAGATTGAATTTCTGGATTTAAATTTGGATTCAATGTATTCGGTTTATATTGAATTTCTGGATTTAAATTTGAATTCAATGTATTTGGGTTATATTGAATTTCTGAGTTATGTTGGACTTGTAATTTAATGGCTAAATTTTTTCCTATAGGCACATGCGGACCATATAGATTTGATTTGGGTCACCCTTTTATCCTCTCCAGCTCCCCCATTTGGGTCACCCCTTTATCCTCTCCAGCTCTCCCAGACACCCTCCATACTGATGCAGAGGTTCACTATCTAATCCAATCTCACCCACGGCCAAATTAGCCTATATATGAGATTACATAAAACCCATAACTATTTTTTTATTCATTATAATTTGGTAAATTTTCTCAAACACTGGGCTCTCTCTGTATTTAATTATTTTTAAATTTTTATTTTATGATATATTTTGTTGGCATTAAAATTTTTTAACAAAAAATTTGTTAAGTTCATCAAAATACTTACATAAAAAAGCATTTAACCATTTTTAAGGATCAGATATTGTTCACCTCCTTTCGCTTTTGAAACACTAAAAATAGTTGTTCACATGATTTGGGACTGTATGCTTGGCTAGAAGCTTTCAACCCAGGATTTCAGTGTGATTATTACCATTGCCCCACTTCAATTTGAAATGTTTCACTGCTTCAGGTTCAAAAGCACTAAAAATAGTTGTTCACATGATTTGGGACTGTATGCTTGGCTAGAAGCTTTCAACCCAGGATTTCAGTGTGATTATTACCATTGCCCCACTTCAATTTGAAATGTTTCACTGCTTCAGGTTCAAAAGCACTAAAAATAGTTGTTCACATGATTTGGGACCGTATGCTTGGCTAGAAGCTTTCAACCCAGGATTTCAGTGTGATTATTACCATTGCCCCACTTCAATTTGAAATGTTTCACTGCGTCCAATGAACCTGCCGATAGTACTCATTTCACTCCAAATAGTAAAACGCCGTATCTATCTTTTAACATTGTGAATTTTCTGTAGGGGATACTCACAAATTTCACTGTCATAATTAGTTAGATTAAATTTCTGGGTTTATATTTTGATTTTCTCTCCAATCACTTTCGACATCTTGTAATTTTGTATTTTCTTAGTGGGTGGATTCTATTTTTGGTTGGTTGGATGACATGGATTGTGCTTTTGTTGTGTAAATGTGAAAAAAAACTGCATTATCTTTCCACATCTACGAGATAATCTGAGCTGTCCGTTACAAACAAAATTGGCATTAGCATCCGAGAGATAACCTGGCATTAGCATCTGAGAGATAACCAGCGCTGCAATTGATTGTTTGTGATAGAAAAGTGCGAGAGATAAGTGGCGCTGCTTATTGAACAGGGTTATCTCAACGGTCAAGGATGTTGATTGCTTTAATTCTATTCAAATTTTGGATTCATATTGGCATTGGCATTGCAGTGCCTCTCCTCCTCCTCTTCTCAGAGTTTCCTGCATTGTGTGGTCTAGTATCGTGCGTTTGGAGCTCCATAGGAGGCAGAGGCAGAGGCGTGCTTGTGTTCCCTGAGAGGCAGAGGTCTTAATTATTGAATCAAGACAACTCTGCCCAGGGATCACAGTTAAATGTGGCATCCGACTCGATGACAGGTAAAGTGAGGCATTCCGGTAACTTTATTTTCCAGTATGGATCACTCTGGTTATGAGAGTTGGCAAATAAGATTAGCTGAATGTGAGAGGAATCAATTTTATTTTAGAAGATTCATCGGCATAGCTCGAATCCTGTAAATAAATTGAGATTTTCAGTGTTGTTTGGTTTCTTAAATTAGATCTTCAGCATCCTTGGCGAGAGGCCACAGTATAGATCCCTCATTTGCACATAAATGAAGAGAAACAGGGCCTGCCAATATCACGGTTGGATATGGCCATCGTCAAATTCCGTACAGCCTGCGATTTCTTGGTTTTTTAAATCAGATCCTCTGCATCTAGTGAGGCGATTTTTTGGTATTTTAAGCTAGATCCTCTGCATCCATGTTTCTTGGTTTTTTAAATTAAATCATGTGCATCCATGGTTTCTTGGTTTTTAAAATTAAATCATATAAATTCCTGTTACTTGGTTTTTTTAGTCAGATCGTTTGAGGCGGCAGCATAGATCCCTCGTTGCACAAAATGTGAGAGAAACAGAACATGCAGATGTTGGGAATCGATTAGCCAAACTTCACCGGTCATGCTGCCTCTGTAACTATAGCTCAGATCCTTGGCTCTCCCTAACTTCCCTTCTGTGGCTCTCTAACTATAGCTTAGATTCCTCTGTTTGTATGTCTCCTCGTGCCCTTCCATATTTTCAAAATAGCATATATTACTCCGATTGAATTTCTGGATTTAAATTTGGATTCAAGGTATTTGGTTTATATTGAATTTCTGGATTTAAATTTGAATTCAATGTATTTGGGTTATATTGAATTTCTGGGTTATGTTGGACTTGTAATTTAATGGCTAAATTTTTTTCTATAGGCACACGCGGACCATATGGATTTGATTTGGGTCACCCTTTTATCCTCTCCAACTCCCCCATTTGGGTCACCCCTTTATCCTCTCCAGCTCTCCCAGACACCCTCCATACTGATGCAGAGGTTCAGTATCTAATCCAATCTCACCCACGGCCAAATTAGCATATATATATGAGATTACATAAAACCCATAACTATTTTTTTATTCATTATAATTTGGTAAATTTTCTCAAACACTGGGCTCTCTCTGTATTTAATTATTTTTAAATTTTATTTTATGATATATTTTGTTGGCATTAAAATTTTTTAACAAAAAATTTGTTAAGTTCATCAAAATACTTACATAAAAAAGCATTTAACCATTTTTAAAGATCAGATATTGTTCGCCTCCTTTTGCTTTTGAAACACTAAAAATAGTTGTTCACATGATTTGGGACTGTATGCTTGGCTAGAAGCTTTCAACCCAGGATTTCAGTGTGATTATTACCATTGCCCCACTTCAATTTGAAATGTTTCACTGCTTCCAATGAACCTGCCTATAGTACTCAATTCACTCCAAATAGTAAAACGCGGTATCTATCTTTTAACATTGTGAATTTTCTGTGGGGATACTCACAAATTTCATTGTCATAATTAGTTAGATTAAATTTCTGGGTTTATATATTGATTTTCTCTCCAATCACTTTCGACATCTTGTAATTTTGTATTTCCTCTCCCTCAACTTGGCTTGTAATTTTGACTCGTTTGATTGTTTGGGAAGGAAATGAATAGAGGCTTTGAGTTGTCACTCTCACTCTCATTCAGTGTTTGTCGTTATTATGATTATATTCATATAAATTTCAATTTCTCCCACTCATTATTGATGGATATTTTGCCTGTATTAAAAAAAATAGTGAATACATTTGGGATTTCATAATAATTACATGTGTTGGAGACTTGTACACCCTTACCTTTACACTGTGGTGGGGACATTTCCAACTAGATTATGTATTATATTCCACAGCATAAATACATGCAAGCAAACTTAATATACTATATTACACAGATATATATTATATTATATATAATATACAGCAGATATATGCATACAAACTTAATATATTATATTACACAGCATATATACAGAGTAGTGGGCTTACGGTTGGTTGTTGAGTCTCCTGGAAACCGTTGTAACCTTGTAAATATAGTAGATTCATCTATCAAAGGTATTCTTGATTGAATATTGGATTTCTTTGTTTTCTTGTATCTCCATTCATTAATAATTTATATGATAGTTAGTTGAATTGAGGCTTATGTGATCCATAATAGTTGAAAGAATAACTTCAACTTATATGATAGTTGTGATGAGTTTGATAATAAATAAAATTACAGTGATAATTGTGATGATTTTGATAATAAATGTATTTATTACTGTGTTTTCATTTTTTTACTAGTGAGAAAAAATGATTTTGATAATAAATTTATTTAATGTTGTATTTTTTTTTACTAGTTTGAAAAAATAATTATTCTTTTACTTCTAATTTTTAAAGCAGTCAAACTCTGACTGTTTGCATTTAATTGATTACAATTTTTTAGTTTGATGAGTATGTCTAAATAGGTTGTAGGCTATAAGGGAGTAAGATGACTTATATTGCATGGGCATATCATGGTTGCAGAAACACAACGTAGAGCAAATGGTGCAAAGGTAAATTCAATGCATGATATGAATTTTCAATCTATTCATTGCCTTTCAGTTATAAAATTAGGCTGGTTATTTTTCATAAACTATTAAATTTGATTCTTTATAAAGCTTTTGCTACTTTACAAATAAGGCATAGATGACGATTAAATTTTAATAATTATTTTTTGTTTTTTTGGCAGATGATAAGAAAGGACATGAATATACAAGCATGCTAGGATAGATGAACTATCTACATGTCATTATGAATTCATGACATGAATTCATTATGTT
>APFE030935339.1:1313-11865 GCA_000404065.3 Pinus taeda
TATTAGCTCTTAATAATATTTGGACTATAAACATTATCTTATTCTCTTGGAGCACTTTAGTTCGAGCTACGGATGTGGCACATGCAGCTTCCAGAAGGAAATACGTGTTTCTTATGGCTTAGTTGAGTTATTGCATGAATGACTTCAGTTAGGACTTCAGTGATTGAGTTTTGTGGAGTTGGATGAGTAGTTAATGGAGTTGTGTTCAGTTTGACTTAGTTGAACTAGTTGTATTTAGTATAAATGATCAATAGACTAAGTGATGAGTGGTGTGAATTAGTTATTAATTAATTCACTAATTATTAAATCATAAAGCAACTGAAGGATACATCAGTTAACTCAGTGCATGGACAGTTCAGTGGAGATAAGTGTTAGAGGTGAGTGAAAGGGCAAGACAACTATCAGTTGTGACTATAGTTGTGCATGTGATTTGCAAAATCAATGGATTGAGTATTTCCAATGAGGATTGCATGGTATATCCAAGGGAAATACGAATTTGGATCAGCCATTCATCAGTATTCTCATGCAGGATTGCGCAGTGGAGGCAGGGAAGCAACGGAGGTGATTTGGGCCAGTGATTGATTCAGATCTGAGCTAGTTTGTGTGTGACAGGTGGAGATAATGCTGAGTACTTGTGAGGAGTATTGTACTATGTATTGTACATGTTCTAAATCAATATAATATACATATAGTTGGAGGTTTTCAGCTTTATGCTTTCCCCGGATACATACTGTGTTGATATGTGTGATTGATGCTTCAATGTGCGCATGTGATTGTTTCTTTAATACTGCAAATTGATGATCAACATAGAGGAGGTTATGTATTATACATGATTCCGCAAATAGTGTATAATCAGGATAATCTCTGTGAATAAGTGTCATATTATTCAAAATTTCTACATTTTGTTGTATTTCGTTGTTCAAACAATTGTACGTTTGTCGTTCAATTGAATGAACAACACATTTTCTTTTTTGTATTTCATTGTTCAAACAATTGAACGTTTGTCGTTCAATTAATTGAACAACACATTTTCTTTTTGTTTTTCAATGTTAAAACAATTGAACATTTTCCATTCAATTGATTGAACAACACATTTTCTTTTTGTTTTTTATTGTTCAAACAATTGAACGTTTTCCGTTTAATTGATTGAACAACACATTTTTTGTTGTTGTTGTTTAAATAATTGAACGTCTGCCGTTCAATTGATTGAACAACACATTTTCATTTTGTTTGTGTTGTTAAAACAATTGAACATCTTCCATTCAATTGATTGAACAACACATTTTCTTCTTTGTTTTCGCTATTCAAACAATTGAACGTCTGTCGTTCAATTGATTGAACAACACATTTTGTCCTTTTTGTATTTCGTTGTTCAAACAATTGAATGTTTTTCATTCAATTGATTGAACAATGAAATAAAAAAAGAACAAAATGTGTTGTTCAATCAATTGAACATCTGCCGTTCAATTGATTGAACAACACATTTTGTTCTTTTTGTATTTCGTTGTTCAAATAATTGAACGTTTACCATTAAATTGATTGAACACTACATTTTTCTTTTTCATATTTTGTTGTTCAAACAATTGAATGTTTTTCGTTTAATTCATTGAACAACACATTTTCCTTTTTTTGTATTTCCCTGTTCAAACAATTGAACAATTATCGTTCAATTGATTGAACAACACATTTTCCTTGTATTTCACTGTTCAAACTATTGAACGACTTCCATTCAATCAATTGAACAACACATTTTCCTTTCTTGTTTTTCACTGTTCAAACTATTGAATGATTGTCGTTCAATTGATTAAACAATACATTTTTTTTTTTATTTTTTTTTATTTTTTTTTTTCGCTTTCCAAACAATTGAATGATTTTCGTTCAATTGATTGAACATCATACTCTCCTTTTTTGTTTTTCATCATTCAAACAATTGAACGTCTGCCATTCAATTGGTTGAAAATCACAATTTGTTTTTATTTATTTTCGTTGTTTGAACTAGTGAATGACTGCCATTCAATTGATTGAACATCACAATTTGTTTTCATTTGTTTACACTATTCAAACAATTGAACAACTATCGTTCAATTGATTGAACAACACTTTTCATTTTCTATCTTGATTTTGCCATTGAAACAATTGAACGATTATCATTCAATCGATTGAACAAGCACCTTTTAAGAAGCTAAATTGTGAAATTTTCTCATTTTTTTCTTTTTTATTGATCATTATGCCATTTCCTCTTCTTCTTTTGTACTGCAAATAAGCACCATTTGAATCGATTTGTGCCTCTTCTAAAGAAAAACGATAATAATAATATCATTATGACATCTAAAATCCTTTTGATGGTTATCTTTATCCATAAGCTAATACGGTGTATCTTTACAATGACTGCCTTCACATCTTTTCTTTTGGACGTCATGAAATGATTCATTATCCTTAATCCATGCTGGCTTATGTTTATACTTCCAAATGGATAAAACTCATTGATATAATGATAAAGGGATAAGAGTATAACACTTTCATTAGCATCTTTTTACTTCTTACACCATCCCTGACTCTTAAGGAGCAAATTAGCCTCCTTTTTTCTACAATAAGAATTCCAAAAGAAAAATAAAATATCAAAATGCTTAAAACATTGTCTAAAGAGGATAGGGGGTCTCATCATGAGCTAGCCTACCATGATCATATGGATGTATCAGGTGACATTCCAATTTGGCTACCAAACCAAGGCAATGACCTTCTTGATAATTAATATGTCAGAAGAATAGGGGGTCTCATCACGAGCCAGCATGATCAATTTTTTACACCCTGGTGAGTGGCACTATGGTTATCTGGTCACCATGCCAACATAGTGGTCTCTTTATGACAAAGAAAAGAAGAATTAACTGTAGGAGGGACTCTGGCTCATTTGGGGGGGTTGAAAAGTAACCCTGCCGAGGCTATGAATGCTTGCTGGCAGCAGTGGCTTTGCTTATGGTATTGAAGTATCATATTATATTGCCATAAGTCATCTAGCTCTTATCACCTATGAATTTATTTCTAACGAGAATTTCCATTTAGGTCGCACTTTTACAAGACGAATAACATGGTGACTTTAATCTATATTCATTATATTCCATACATCCGATCATTAAATGATAGTCATTAAACACATACCACCGATTACGCTGATGTGATTAATTCCGCTCATGGTAAAGGTCTTTGATATAATGACTTAAAATTGTTGTTTTTATTTGATTTGGCCAATTCACCTCTGACGACGAATATTGCTTAAATGCTTTACTGATTTGCATGCTATGTTTTTTATTGGTTGCTGGCATTTATTTCACATTAGTCTATTTTCTTTCTTTTCGCGTGCTGAAAGGACGTGGATTCCCTTTTCTCATCAGAGGGGGGATGACTTGCATATGCACGACACGTATCACAGTTATGGATAACTATGTAACAATCATTCAGATTACCTCCGGAGTACAAACTGCATGATGAGCATGAATGTGTAATAATTAGTAGGAAATTCCGATTGGACGAAGAATGGAAACCATTATGGCAGGCATGCAAACCTACGATTCTACATTAAGTATGGCTGACAGGATGAATGAATTAACTAAAAATGATAATAATTGTTCAAACATCATCATTTCCCTGTTAATTGCTAGAATATGCATTATTTTTGTCCCGAATTACAGAGGTAAAACACAATTGCATATAGGTGAACTAGCCTCAAGTGCAGCAGCCATGGGCGAATGAGGCCTACCAAGAAGAAGACCCCGAGAATGATAATTGTTCAGGAGATACCATTGCATTGGGATCTCTTGAAAATGAAATACATAATAACGAGTTAGAAGGAGAAATTCCACCAGAAGACACAGTTCCAATTGGGAACATCCCTGATGATGACATAGTACAACCTATACAGGAAATAAAGGATAACGTAGCTAACCCATTGTTAGACGAAGGCCCTAGGGTAGAGAAATCCTATATATCTAGGCTTAGAAAGATGCTCAGAAGGTACAAAAAACAGAAGCAAGTAATCAGGCAATTGAAACATGGTTAAAAGAAGCGATCAAAGCCAAGAAATTGAAAGTGGAAATGGAAACTACAGGAACACAAACAAAACAATATTCTGGGAAGGATACAGAGACTTAGACAGATTTTCTCATGGTCTGTCCAAAAGAAACCCAGACTGAGCTAACTATGATAGAAGACACTGCCATGCAAACTGAGGACCCCTATATCCTTTCGCAGGGAACTCAAACGGGCCACCCTACTGCGGATATCGTTGTCCAAACCAATGTTGAAGAAGATGTTTGAGTTGATTGTATAATTCAAGAAGCAGTTGAAGCTGCTGTGTAGACTGACCCTACGGAGACCCAGGATGGAGAGGCCCAAACAGATGAAACACCCCTTTAAAACCCCTTGGTAAGAGAGGCCGTCATCAGAAAATTGCAAAATGAGCTATTGATGGTTCAACAGGAACTGGCTCAGCATAAGGAAAAGGTGTTCCTCTGCATGAACATCAAGGGTTAAGGAAGAAATTTGAATCACTTACCAGGAGTGAAGATGGGACCTTTGCCTAGTATAAGGCTGAGCAAAAGAAGGTTGAAGGATTAAAGGGTCAATTGCAAAAAGCTAGAGAGCAAATGGAGTCTGTCTGCTCTCTTTATTCAGACACCCTATCTTGCCAAGTCCTCGCCACAAATTATGCTTTATTTCTCATGGAAAGATACCTCCTACTAAAAGCTAAGGCCATTAAGGCTAGTAAACTGACAGAGATCAAAACCACTCTTGACTTTATCAAATGCTTCAGAGAGCACGATGAGAAGATTTAGTGCCTCCTTTGTGAACTCTATATGCATAATTTTGTTTTAAAAGATGATAGGGACAACCACCTTGGCCCTTTTATAGGAGACATCCAATTTCAGGCGTTCCTCTCATTCGCTGCCAATCAACTAAAATGGGCCAAGGCTCACAACACTTTCAAAAGATGTGAGTATGGCATTGACCTATGGGTCAGAGGGGAGCCTACACAACCATTACTCCTATCTGTCAAGCGCAAACAATTTATGAAGTGAGACGATATTGTAAGCAAATTGGGGCCACTCCATATTGATATTATTCATGCCAGAAAGGAATACTTCCAGGACATTAAGGAAGAAGCCTTGTCTTCCTCAAGGCAGAGGTGGCAAGTCTCCAGTAAACCTGTGAGGGGCCGAGAGCCATTTTGATATTGAAACTTCCAAGCTGCCTCTTCTCATTTTTATAAATATAATAATATGATTTTAACAATGGGGCTAGATTGGATAGGATGTCATTATAGAACCCCAATCATATGGTATCCTCTTGATCAATACCGCAGTGACTATAACTTGAAGGATCATGAGGTAACCCAGGCTTTTGTTGTCCTTAAGAAAAAGTATGGTTTTAGGAATTACAAGGAGGAAGTATATCTTGCTTATTCCCTAACTTAGTTACATCTAAATTATTTGCTTGCATGAGGATGTGCAACAAGGTAAGCTGGGGAGTATGTTGGGACAGGAAAAAGGTATGATTTCTCTTTGTAAAATGCTTCATTTATCATTCATACTTATACGATTATCTTTGTTTATAGATTAAAATGAAGAAAATATTGGCTAAATTTGGATGAAACTATTTGGTGATAGAATATGAAAATCAAGTACAAGAAACTGATTATTTGCTATCTTTGTGTGTAGAGATGCAGAATGGGCAAAAGTCATTCAGTTGACAAAATAGCACGAGGCCATAAAAGGGAAAAGTTACAGCATCTTGGGTAGACAAGGAAGTGGGAGATCAACTCGAACAATGTTATTTTATCACATGATCAGATTATCTAGTTACTCTTTTATGTTATATATAGGGATGAAAGGAAATTAGATACAATTTAGATTTTGATGATCTGTAATTATTCTTTTTGAAAACATACACGTCGTTATATCAGTGACTCTGTCAGCTGTTACTTGCAATTAATGAAAGGAAGTTGCGTTTGATACATCTTCATATTCTGAGTTCTTATTAAGTAGAGGCTTCTAGCGACTTTGGGCCCAGCCACAAGAAGTTCTACTGCTCCTTTGTGTTATAGTTTTTATATTTAGTCTTTTCTATTGATTTAATGATTCAATCATTGGTTACTTCATTTATCGTAAAGGTTTGTGATATTGATTCATATTGTTGTTTAATTAGATTCAGAGTGAAGTCGTGTGACATACTTAAGTAGCACTTTGATTGGAATGAGTGAATTAGTGTTAATAGCAGATTGTTGTTCATTTGAATAGATGTTATCATAGATCTTGGAGATAAGATTGATTAACGTCTACAGATTACAATATAGATCGTTTTCCATTTAGAAATCCTCTATTGCTATTTGTTGTTCAATCACTGATTGTTGTTCAATTACCGATTGTTGTTCAATTATCGACCGATTGTTGTTCAATCACTATTGTTGTTCAATTGGGAATTGCAAGTTGATTTGGGTTGTTATAGATTAACAATTTTTTTCAATAGTTATAGTTTCTTTACTTGATTGAGTACGATTAGCCTTAAGTTTATTTGGACAATTCCAAGTGTAATTCTTATTTGCATTCAGTTTCAATTGATTTCGGAACAAGTTGCATAGAATTGCAGAGTGTGTTAAGAGTATTTCTTCCATAGATAGTTCTTTCTAGAATTGTGTGAATGAATTGAAGAATTAACCATTAGTGATTGCAACGATTCATCATTAGATAACCTCTAGATTCATTGCATATAATGTGCTGGCACTCTTGAGATAAAAAGACTTACGTCGGGTTGACAACTAATGTAGGGATTAAGATTGCCTGTAAAAAGACATCTTAGTGAGCCAACAGATGCCTTACTTAAAAGAGGACACTCCCAAGATGAAATAAAAATAAGGCTTCAGGTGGGATATGTCCTTACTGTTAACACCCAGGTTGTCCTCTTTGACTCCCAAGAGGATACGGCCGGGGTAACCACTAACCAAGCTTTGGGCTGCAGCTTCTAGCCCAGCTGCAGTCAGAGAGGGCTCTCTCTATGTGGACTTGGTCACTGCTTGCAGTGAAAGTTTTAGGCTAGTTATGATATCTGTTTTTGTTGTTTAAGTGTTTTTGGTTTTTTAAATGTTTGGTTGGGTGGATGCCTCTGATTTTTTTTTGGAGTATATCAATAGGCAAGACTAATCCATTGGGCAATGGGGTCTAAGAGCGTTCTGTTTTAAAATCTTGGTCTCGGTGAGGATGAAAGCTACAAGGCCTGTGTGCATTTCATGAAACAAACTGTAATAGCGATAACTAGGTGGATACAGATAACAATGAGCAATTAAGAGTTCCTTACTAAGCAGTATATTTGTGGAAAAGGCTTGCTGTCTAAGAGCAATTACTTGAATTCCCAAACAACAATACACAATGGTGATGTGGTATTTAAAGGTAGCATTCAAGAATTACGCTTTAAAACACCTTATCAGAAGAAAACACAGGAGACAGTTCAGATTGAGCTCAGGGTAGTCAAAGACTAAATCCTGATATTATCCTTTTTCTTCACTATCTGGAGCTTAAACACATAGCAAACATGTGATACATATGAAATACAGAACACAGATGAAACAAAGAGTCACGAGAAAGAACTTATTTGAATCATGTAATGCAGAGGAATCTTGCTGCTTCGAGCCACACACCACCAAAAGATCAAAAGAGAGCAACCATCTTTCAGAAATCTCACTGTCTTTGTATTAAAATTGCCTGAAGATTACAATATCTGGAAATACAGAGAAGAACAGAGCTCCTTTACATCCGGAGTCCAACCCCTCTCTAAAAATGCCAGGGTCAATATATAGGGTTTTACATACAAAAATCTCTCAGGAATCGAGTCGTCTGAGAGGGAAAATCTCTTACACTTGTTCAGAGGAAGTAGATGAGAAGTTATTACAAGGGTACATGCTTCTTTAAAGCTATTAACTCCTGACAAGATGACTTGTTGACCTTCGAGCACTACGGAGCTAACTGCGCAGTTTTTCATAAATAAAGTGCTGAAGTACTCTGTTACTTTTGATTTTCTGTATCTTTCTTGCTCTTGTAGCCTGTACCTGTTGATGTTGATGCCGAGTACCTGTGCTGTGTACCTGTGCTGAGTTGGCTCAGCGTCTTCGTGCTTGCTTTAATAGCTTTGGCCACCTGTAGGCGCAATATGGACTAATTGCTGCAGAAAGTTTCTTTTCCCCTAGCCTTGGTTCAAAAGTAGCCTTACCAGGTCATGCCACGTTTCGGAATGGGGAAGCTGGTGCTTCGAAATTGCCCCAACGGTCTCATCGGCCTCTGTGTACTTGTAAAAATCGGGAGGCTTATCAAACAGATGTGCCACCTCATTTTTAATGAAAAACAAATTATCTAATTTATTAAAAAGAACCTGTCCTGTTAGTGGGCCTGCTGTAGATGACCCTGAAGCCTCAGCAATCTGCACAGCTGAAAAGGTGCTCATTCTTTTAATGTACTTCTCATAAGAGAGAAGCTTTCCTGATTCCTCCAAACTGGGAAGCCCTTTGTCCTGCAGGGCTGTGAACCTGTTCTGGAACTTGGCTATATCTGCTTGCATGTCATGCACCCTTCTGTCCAGTGTTTGGATCAAGTTTCTCATTGTTGTGGTTTTCTTAATTACAGAAATAGTTTCAGTCCTGTTTTCAATTCCCATTTGGATCAGCTGAGAACTATTCCTGTAATTCAAAATTTCTATCATCCTAGGGGCAAGGTCTGCCATGTTGCCTAGCTCATTTCTTGCTCTGTATAGCTCTTTCTTTGCCTTGCCAATTAGCCCTATCTGCTCATATATGGCAACTATGTACTCCCACTGGTTAGTGATTACCTATCCAATGGCAGTCCATATCACCTGCTTGATTTCTGCAGTCACCTCCTCAAAATTGAGCTTTTTCTCCAGTTCTGCAATGGTCTTCTTCAAGGCTTTTACCTCCCTTTCCCTCTCAGCCACGGTCATTTTTGATTTATCATAGCTGGCTTCCAGTTTGGCTAGCTTCTCCTTGGTGACATTTATCTCTGAGACCTGGCCCTCCAGCTCCTTGACAGCCTTCATCATTTCTTCCATGCTCAGGCTGGATTCTGCTGCTGCTGTGACCCCCACAGTTGCTCCAGTTGCTGATGTGGCAGTGGTAGGTGCTGGAGTACTGACAGGAGCTGCTGCTGTTTGAACTGTAGGGGCAGCTTGAACATTTGTGGAGGTCTGAGGAGGCTGGGAGGTAGTTTCCCCTTGTTTCTGCTGCATGGCTTTCTCCAATTCTGCCTCCATCTCCACTATCCTCTGGTTCATAGCTAGGAGCAATTCCATAGCTTGGTCCACCTGTTTTTCCTGGGCCAGTTGTGCTGTGTCAGGGTGGATGGTAGGAGGCAATTTCGCCTGCCTTCTCAATGCAGCTATGTCATCCTCCTTCTTCTTCATAAGGGCCTTGACACCCTTTGGGTCCTTTGGATTGTAGCCTTGTTCAACAATTATGTCCTCCAAAGTTTTTATTATGTTATCTTTGGCAGAGGAGGACAGTCTTTCCAAGTCCAGCTGTCTGTTGGTGTGTTTTAGTGACTCTTTTAGCTGGTGGGCTAGCATTGCCTTGTCAGCAAGTGTGGCATACACCATTTCCCCAGTTTGCTTGTGCAACTCTATTTGGTCCATGGGGTGTATGTCCTTGGCAAAGACCTCCATATTAGATTTGTAGTAGTCCTCTGGAGTCTTTGGGTGTGGGACCTTTGGTTTAAGATGAGTAAATATCATCTTTTCATCCTTAAAGTCAAATGCAGCCATTAATCTTTGTTTTTTGGCTGTGGTGGTGTTGAGGAACTGCTCATATAACTGTACTCTCAATAACTCATTCTGAGCCTTAATCTCTATAAATCCCTCTTTGACTGTGGCTGGCCTCTGTCCCTGCTGTCTGGAGGAAGATACCTCCACTGTGTGCTGTTGGGATTGTTCAGGATGGATTGAGCTGGTGGTTGTTGGTTGGCTTGCTTGTTTTTCCCTGTTTTGACTTCGTTCCAGCTCTTCACTTATTTCTCCTTCAGCTTCAGGGTCGGTCCTTTGCATTTTAGCCTCTGGTTGCTGTACTGACCCTGTAGGGGGTGTTACTTCTGCTCTGTCCCTTTTCCTCCCTCTCTCACTGTTTAGAGGGGTCTGCAAAACTGGGTTTTGGATTTGTTCAGTTTGCAGGGGAGGAGCCTGTGTTGTTTGCTGATCTCCTGTGGTACTGGGCTGCCCTGCTTCTGCTTCCTGATACTCATCCATCTTCTCCTTTCCTTTGGCAGTTGTTGCTGGAGCTTCTTGGATGTGTAGTGTGGCTGAGGTGCTTTCCTCTGTCTGGACTGATTGCTTGAAAACCTGTTGACAAGAGTCCAAGTCAAGAGTTTTTTCAAGATCTTTCACATTTTGTTCCATTAGTTCTTCCTGAGTCAATTCCTCCACTATTGTCCCAGGCACCCATTCATCCTGATTTGCAAATGGTTGTACTTGTGAGAGGGGGTAGTGGTTATGAGGATGTAGCCTGAATTTG
>APFE030935340.1:0-41638 GCA_000404065.3 Pinus taeda
TGATGCAGGAGCATCCAACTCTGAGGAGGCAGAGTAAGGCGCAGTCTCAAGCAGAATTTGGACACCTTGTCGGTTACTTTTATTTTACTGTTTCTATTTACCTTTATTCAGCCTTACATTTATTTTGTTTTACTTAGGAGATAGAAACGAAAACATTGATTTGTTAGATTAGTTTGATTTTGGTGACAAGGAGCATTGTGTTGGTTTAGAACAGTTATTAGCAAACAGTTGTCAGTCTGTTGGGTTGGTTCCAACTGAACAGAAACAGTTGGACACTCTGAATAAAAAGGACAAGGAAAGGATTGTAGAGGGTTCTCTCTCTCAGATTTAAAAAAAAGACAGAATAGAAACACAGTCATTGTTTCCTAGAAATAACGATTCATTAAAATTGCTTGTTATTTTCATCACTGTTACAATTATCTACTACAGTAAATTATTTTCTGTGTACTGTAAGTTCCGGCATATTATTTCTTTGTGTATTGTAAATTCCACCACAGCAGAAGTCAAGACGATTGTAAGTGGAGCGGGCGCAAACAAACAGCACCCTCCCACCAACGCACAGGCTCGACTGTACACACAAGTGTACACCCAGAGGAAGGTGCAGCGGAAGAAACTCAGGCAACAAAAACAATTTTTGCAACAGAACCAGAAAGGTAACTAAACCAGCACATGTGAACAGAAAGCATGTATTTCAACAGCGACTACCCTACTTTTCTGATAATACATTAAACCGAGAATAAAGGCATTCTTTTCCTTTGCACATAATAATGTAAAGAATAGTTACAGGCGAACAGAACGATGAAATAAGAATCAGACTTTATTTCTTTTCTCATTTAATATATGTAACGACAGTCAGACATCGCATCACCCCAAATTCTATGTAGCCATAAGGCCTGAACGATAAACTGGAACAAAATTACAATTGAACACATTTAACATAAAATACATGTAATGTGAGTTCGGTATCCACCGAGTACTCTACAGGAAAAGGAAAGTTGCAAATGTATTATTGAATTAATTGATACAGGCCGAGACCTTACATACATAACAGTTCGGGAGAGTAGACCAGGGTTTGGTCAAAACAACCCTCGGTTCAAAACTGTGAATCTATATAGCCGAACAGAGCAGGGTTCAAAACCCACGACTTTCACCTTAACAGAAGCAAAGACCGGAGTGCATACATAAAGCGAAGCCCAGAAAAACCCACGAGGGTTTGGAAACATAGATACCCTTTAAATAAATTACACAGAGGGAAGTCGAAGCTAAGACTACAGTGGTATTTCTAAAGACTACAGACCGAGACCATACCCAATTGCCGTAAAGAAAACCTAGAGAAGCGACATGGACTACAACAACAATGCAACAGAAGTATATTAAGTCACTACCCGGTAGAATGGAGGGAACCATGCGAGCGACAGCACCGTGAGTCGAACAACCAGACCAGCATTCACCTGCAAGGATAAACGGTGGAAAGTTAAACCCTGTATATACATATGTTTGTGTCAAAATAGCAATGAAAATAGCCGAAGTGAAGGCGTGAAGGGTTTACCAGACAGTCGGCGACGAGGAGAAGACCCAACACCCAAAACGTAATAACCTAAGGACAGTGGCCGAGACGGTCAGGGCCAAATATTGCAGAGCGGGGTGAAAATAGCATGGATTGAATGGCAAAACCTGGTTAGCGAAGTTGAGCCGAAGCCGGAAGGACGACAGACCTGTTAGGTCACAAAACAAAACAAACCTTAAATAAATCACCAGTACCGTGACGGAAAATAAGCAAGGAACACACATTCACAGTGACAAATCAATACAAACAGAGCAATCGAACCCATGAGAGCCGAAGGAGCTTACCATTGACCTCTGTTGGAGGCGGAGTGAACCACCAAACCGACATTAGCACAGTCGCAGAAGGAACAGGGTTTTCTACAGAAGAGCTGAGGAGTGTGGCGGAGTGTCCCCGCGAACCAGAAAGGCGGAATGATTAACAATTGGGTTGTCAACGCCCTTTTGTTTAACGCCGACCGGTTAGTATAGGTTACCGCCAGTAGAACCGGTTTCATAAACCCTAAAACAGAGTCCAAAGCACGTACGGGGTCATTAATCAGTGTATTTAAGACGCCAACCAATCCGCTTGTCCATTAGGATTCATACGTGGCGGGAGGCCATCATAAGTGGTATCAGAGGAGGTTTGTTTTTTTTTAATTAAAGGAAAAATCAATGGAACAAGCAGAAGGCGAGGGTGAGGTAAGAGGAAGAGCAAGAGGAAGAGGAAGAGGCAGACGACGAATGGTTCATAGACCAGTGGATGATGGATTAAGAGAAGAGATAAGAGTTTTGAGAGAGAGATTAGCAGTGATAGAGGCTGGAGGAAGAAGAAATCCAGCAGATAACAGTGATGAAGAGGCAGTTGAGCCAGAGCAGGATGAGTTTGAGGGAATAACACCAGAACTGAGATTGTTAAAATCAGTATTGCTATCCAGCCACAAACCGAAGCATGAGTTGCCTACCTATGATGGGAGTTTAACGGCAGAAGTGTTGTTAGACTGGTTAAGTGAAGTGAATAAATTCTTTGAGTTTGAAGAAACCAGCGAAGACAAACAGGTGAGATTCGCCGCCACCAAGTTGAAAGGACATGCATCCTTGTGGTGGGACAGTGTGCAGGCAGAAAGGAGGAGGTTAGGCAAACAGCCTATCAAGAAATGGGCTAGGATGGAAGCAAAGCTGAAGGAGAAGTTCTTACCGAAGGACTATCATATAATGTTGTACAGGCAGGGACAGAACCTGAAACAGAGGGGAATGACTGTGAGAGAATTTACAGAGGAATTCTACAAATTAAATCTGCGAGCAGGATATGTGGATGATACCTTAGAGAAGACGGCCAGGTATGTAAATGGCTTGAGAGGGGAGATTTTAGACGAAATTGGTATCCTTTCGCCGCAGACATTAGAAGAAGCCTATCAGTTTGCATTGAAGGCTGAAGAGAAGATAAATAGGAAACAGAACTCCCGGAGAGGAGGAGGTTCTGGCAGAGGCAAAGGCAAAATATATGGCAGAGGTAGAGGCATAGCCTCGAACGAGGAAGGTAGCAGCTCTAAGTCTACTGGTACAGCAGAGAGAGACAGCAGTAACCGGGAAGGACGACCAACTCAGAGAGGACGAGGTTTTGGTCGGGGCAGAGGAACTGTCCAGTGTTACCGTTGTCATAAGTTGGGACATAAGTCTTATGACTGTCCAGAGGGCGAACCAGCAGGCGGAAGAGGAACCTATGTTACGCAACCAGAGGATGCGGAAGAGACACCTCAGGAAGCGGAGAACACACCTGAGATAGGTGAGGCCTTGGTGATGAACAAAGTACTGTTAAAGCCAGCCAAGGAGGCTGCGGAGCCAGATCAGCGGAAAGCATTGTTTCGCACTGTCTGCAAATCCCAAGGCAAATGCTGCAAGGTGATTGTTGACAGCGGAAGTACCGATAACCTGGTAGCTATAGAGATGGTGGAAAAATTGGGATTAAAGAGACTGAAACATCCCACTCCCTACAAGGTATCATGGTTGCAGAAGGGACATCAACTATTGGTTGATGAACAGTGCGAAGTAGAGTTTCAGATTGGGAAATATAAGGACAAAATCCTTTGTGACGTGATGCCCATGGATGTCTGTCATCTGTTGTTAGGACGACCATGGCAGTTCGACAGGGGGGCAATTCACGATGGAAAAATTAATTGTTACAAATTTGTGAAAGATGGGATCAAGCATACGCTTGTGCCCATCAAGGAAGAAAACACAGCAGAAGCTAGCGGAGTGAAGGCACTGCTGTTAGGAGGGAAAGAGTTCATTAAGCAGATTGAAGACAGCGAGATAAATTTTGTTGTCATAAGGAGACCAAGGACAGTGGTACTCCACACACAGGTTTCAGATTTACCAGAGGACGTTCAGAGGTTGCTACAAGATTTTGGAGACAGTGTGGTGGATGATCTTCCGGATGAGTTGCCACCTAGAAGGGGTATTAGTCATTGCATCGACTTTATACCAGGGGCGAGTCTGCCAAACAAAGCAGCCTACCGTATGAGTCCCAAGGACCATGAAGAAATTAGAAAGCAGGTCCAAGAATTGTTGGACAAGGGCTTGATTCGGGAAAGCATGAGTCCTTGTGCAGTACCCACTGTTTTGGCTCCCAAGAAAGGTGGGGAATGGAGGATGTGTACAGATTCCAGGGCTATTAACAAGATTACCGTTAGATACAGGTTTCCTTTACCAAGGATGGATGATATGATGGATTGCCTAAGTGGAGCGACCTACTTTTCAAAGATTGATCTGAAAAGCGGGTATCACCAGATCAGGATTCGTGAGGGAGATGAATGGAAAACTGCATTCAAAACAAATGAAGGTTTGTATGAATGGCTAGTGATGCCATTTGGGCTGAGTAACGCTCCCAGCACATTCATGCGATTGATGAATGAGGTGCTGAAAGAATTCAACGGTAAGTTTGTTATAGTTTACTTGGATGATATTTTGATATTCAGTAAAACGAAGGAGGAGCATTACAGACATTTACAGAGCGTGTTAAGAAAATTACAGCAAAACAAGCTGTTAATCAACTTGAAGAAATGTACCTTTTTTCAGAAGGAACTGATATATCTGGGTTTTGTTATTGCGGAAAATGAATTAAAGATGGACCCAGAGAAAGTGGCAGCTATAGTTAGCTGGCCCTCTCCGAAGAGTTTGTTTGACGTGCGAAGTTTCCATGGACTTGCCAGTTTCTACAGGAAGTTCATTAGGAATTTCAGCGAGATTTGCGCTCCCATGTTAGACACGATTAAAAAAGTGAATCAACCTTTTCACTGGACAGCAGCAGCAGAAAATAGCTTTCAGATCTTAAAGAAAAAGATTACTGAAAGACCCATATTGAGACTGCCAGATTTCAACAAACCTTTTCAAGTTCGTTGTGACGCCAGTGGTACAGCCATTGGAGCAGTTCTCAGCCAGGAGGACAGACCAGTTGCTTACTTCAGCGAGAAGCTAAACGAAAGCAGACAGAAGTACTCGACCTATGACAAAGAATTCTACGCCATTGTGCAGGCTTTAAAGCATTGGCGACATTATTTACTAGGTAACGAATTTGTCTTATTTTCTGATAATTCTGCGTTACAGTATATCATGCAACAGCATAAACTAAACCATAAGCATGCAGCCTGGGTTGAGTATTTGCAAAGTTTCACTTTTGTACTGAAGCATATTAGTGGGCAGTCGAATAAAGTAGCAGACGCACTCAGTAGGAGAACATTACTGTTGCAGGAGAGCACCATGCAAATCTTAGGATTTGAACACCTGAAAGAGCTGTATCCGATGGACAGCGAGCTTATGGAAGCCTATGAGGCTTGTCAAAACCCGTTATTGCGAAATGACAGCAAGTGGCTGGACTATAACCTTCAGGAGGGGTTGCTGTTCAAAGGGGGGCAGTTATGTATTCCAAACTGTTCTATGCGAGACAATATTATACAGGAAAAACATAGCGGAGGATTGGCAGGACACTTTGGGATTGACAAAACTATCGCTCAGGTACAACACTTTTATTTTTGGCCTAAAATGCAGCGAGATGTACAGAGATATGTGGCTAGGTGCAGAACTTGTCAATTGGCAAAAGGTCACAGTCAAAACACTGGCCTTTATATGCCATTACCCGTCCCTAGTCGACCGTGGGATTCGGTCAGTATGGATTTTGTACTAGGATTACCAAAAACACAGCGCGGCTTTGATTCGGTGATGGTTGTAGTCGACCGATTTTCGAAGATGGCACACTTTATACCGTGCAGAAAAACCAGTGACGCTATTTACATAGCGCACCTTTTCTTTACAGAGGTTGTACGGTTACATGGACTTCCACGAAGCATCATTTCAGACAGAGATGTCAAATTTACTGGTCACTTTTGGAGAACCTTGTGGAAAAAACTAGACACTCAATTGCAGTTCAGCTCCGCCTACCATCCACAGACGGACGGACAGACAGAGGTAGTGAACAGGAGTCTGGGAAATTTGCTCAGAAGTTTAACGGGCGAAAACTCACGTACTTGGGACCGTGTGTTGGCACAGGCAGAATTCGCGTATAATGATTCTCCCAACCGTAGCACAGGCTACAGTCCTTTCCAAATACTGTACGGTATGCACCCGCGAGGAGTGCACGAGTTACGTGATTTGGGAAAACTGGAGAAGCGGAGTGCTGATGGAGAAGATTTTGCCCAAGCTATGAGCAAACTACATGAACAGGTAAAACTCAAATTACAGGACAGCGGCCAGAAGTACAAACAGCGAGATGATACCAAACGCAGGGAAGTACAGTTTAATGTCGGGGATGAAGTTCTCGTGTATTTACGCAAGGAGCGATTTCCTAAGCGAGCGTACAGCAAGCTAAAGTTCAAGAAAATCGGACCCTACAAGATCATTCGCATATTTTCTGCAAACGCTTACGAGATACAGTTGCCACCAGGGATTGGTATTTCCCCTATCTTTAATGTGGCAGATCTGTTCCCTTATATTGCAGGTTCAGTAGATGAAGCGGCGGCAGGGACACCACGGGACACCCAGTTGAAGGGAGATGTATGGACGAGACAGTTGCCGATGGCACCACCCGTCGAAATTGAGGGAATCTTGGACACACAGGTAGCAAAGCGTACACGGAGGAAGGAATATTTAAGATATCTGGTGAAGTGGAGGAACCGTCCAATAGAGGACAGTTCATGGCTCAATGAGACACAGATTCAGAAGGCAGGCTACTCTGTTAAAGACCTCATGGAACGGAGCCATGACTTTTTGTCACCCCGGGAGCCTGATGCAGGAGCATCCAGCTCCGAGGAGGCAGAGTAAGGCGCAGTCTCAAGCAGAATTTGGACACCTTGTCAGTTACTTTTATTTTACTGTTTCTATTTACCTTTATTCAGCCTTACATTTATTTTGTTTTACTTAGGAGATAGAAACGAAAACATTGATTTGTTAGATTAGTTTGATTTTGGTGACAAGGAGCATTGTGTTGGTTTAGAACAGTTATTAGCAAACAGTTGTCAGTCTGTTGGGTTGGTTCCAACCGAACAGAAACAGTTGGACACTCTGAATAAAAAGGACAAGGAAAGGATTGTAGGGGGTTCTCTCTCTCTCAGATTTAAAAAAAAAAGACAGAATAGAAACACAGTCATTGTTTCCTAGAAATAACGATTCATTAAAATTGCTTGTTATTTTCATCACTGTTACAATTATCTACTACAGTAAAATTATTTCTGTGTACTGTAAGTTCCGGCATATTATTTCTTGGTGTATTGTAAATTCCACCACAGCAGAAGTCAAGACGATTGTAAGTGGAGCGGGCGCAAACAAACAGCACCCTCCCACCAACGCACAGGCTCGACTGTACACACAAGTGTACACCCAGAGGAAGGCGCGGCGGAAGAAACTCAGGCAACAAAAACAATTTTTGCAACAGAACCAGTAAGGTAACTAAACCAGCACATGTGAACAGAAAGCAGGTATTTCAACAGCGACTACCCTACTTTTCTGATAATATATTAAACCGAGAATAAAGGCATTCTTTTCCTTTGCACATAATAATGTAAAGAATAGTTACAGGCGAACAGAACGATGAAATAAGAATCAGACTTTATTTCTTTTCTCATTTAATATATGTAACGACAGTCAGACATCGCATAACCCCAAATTCTATGTAGCCATAAGGCCTGAACGATAAACTGGAACAAAATTACAGTTGAACACATTTAACATAAAATACATGTAATGTGAGTTCGGTATCCACCGAGTACTCTACAGGAAAAGGAAAGTTGCAAATGTATTATTGAATTAATTGATACAGGCCGAGACCTTACATACATAACAGTTCGGGAGAGTAGACCAGGGTTTGGTCAAAACAACCCTCGGTTCAAAACTGTGAATCTATATAGCCGAACAGAGCAGGGTTCAAAAACCACGACTTTCACCTTAACAGAAGCAAAGACCGGAGTGCATACATAGAGCCGAAGCCCAGAAAAACCCGCGAGGGTTTGGAAACATAGATACCCTTTAAATAAATTACACAGAGGGAAGTCGAAGCTAAGACTACAGTGGTATTTCTAAAGACTACAGACCGAGACCATACCCAATTGCCGTAAAGAAAACCTAGAGAAGTGACATGGACTACAACAACAATGCAACAGAAGTATATTAAGTCACTACCCGGTAGAATGGAGGGAACCATGCGAGCGGCAGCACCGTGAGTCGAACAACCAGACCAGCATTCACCTACAAGGATAAACGGTGGAAAGTTAAACCCTGTATATACATATGTTTGTGTTAAAATAGCAATGAAAATAGCCGAAGTGAAGGCGTGAAGGGTTTACCAGACAGTCGGCGACGAGGAGAAGACCCAACACCCAAAACATAATAACCTGAGGACAGTGGCCAAGACGGTCAGGGCCAAATATTGTAGAGCGGGGTGAAAATAGCATGGAGTGAATGGCAATACCTGGTTAGCGAAGTTGAGCCGAAGCCGGAAGGACGACAGACCTGTTAGGTCTCAAAACAAAACAAACCTTAAATAAATCACCAGTACCGTGACGGAAAATAAGCAAGGAACGCACATTCACAGTGACAAATCAATACAAACAGAGCAATCGAACCCATGAGAGCCGAAGGAGCTTACCATTGACCTTTGTTGGAGGCGGAGTGAACCACCAAACCGACATTAGCACAGTCGCAGAAGGAACAGGGTTTTCTACAGAAGAGCTGAGGAGTGTGGCGGAGTGTCCCCGCGAACCAGAAAGGCGGAATGATTAACAATTGGGTTGTCAACGCCCTTTCGTTTAACGCCGACCGGTTAGTATAGGTTACCGCCGGTAGAACCGGTTTCATAAACCCTAAAACGGAGTCCAAAGCACGTACGGGGTCATTAATCAGTGTATTTAAGACGCCAACTAATCCGCTTGTCCATTAGGATTCATACGTGGTGGGAGGCCATCAGTAAAAGTAAGATTAATAATGGCTGGACACAATTTAGTTTCTTAGTAACAGGCCCCAAGTAGATATATGGTATGTTAAGGATTGCAATAATGTCCAAATTTTCAAGGAAACATGTGCATTTTCATTGAGCATCTGCAGGAAAGCTATGGATTTTCATTGATCACTTTAAGGTTTTAACTTTTTAAAGTGCTTTTACAATAATTATTCTTACACCAATGTACCATCAATGTTTTAAATTTTCCAAGTGCTTCTACAATAATTAATTTTACACAAATGGACCATCAACGAGTTCTCTCTTTGCAGTACCTTTCCTATTTGATGAACGTCAACACTTTTCCTTGTGTTAAGAAAACTGTGTTAAGAAAACTGGCGTTCTTTATTTATTTGTAACATTTATATTATATATGTTCCCCTAAACAAATCTTCAACCCGTTTGATAACTCCTATAACTTTAAATAAGTGAAATTTGTTCAATAATACATTGCCCATAAACAATTTGGAAAGAACTTCGAATTGGAAATTTTTTTCTCTAAATGCATCACCATATCCTATCTCTAAAACTCTATTTTAGGTAATCTCTTTTTTTATTCCAAGATGAAAAAAACTCTTAAAACAAAAGGAGGATACATTGAAACTCTATTTTAGGTAATCTCTTTCTTTCATTACTTAAATCAAAAGGAGGATACATTGAAGCACAAATGAGATCGACTCTCAGCAGAGCGATCAATGTTCAGGCATTAGCATTCCAGCCCGAGAAAATAGAGATCTCCATAAATACATAGATTGAATTTTAATTTAAATGTTTGTTTTTAGTGAGGATTCCAACACTAACATCAAGAAGTTTACTTACATTGGGTAAAGTGAAATTTCTTATAATATGAAAAAAGATGATACATGTGAAAGCAACTTAATTTTAAAGAGAAGAGCCTGCCTTGTTATAAAAATTTAATATAAAGAAATAAATTATGTTTTATTTTTAATCAGATTTTTTTTATGGTAATTTTGTTTAAAAAATTATAATAATAAATTTAATATTTATTGTGATTAGTTAATTTTAGGATATAGATTATTTGTTATTTGTTTTATATATATATATATATATGAATGAAAAGAATCAAATTTTTATTGTATAACTGAACAATGAAAATTAAAAAAAATAAAATTAAAGATATAAATTTAAATATAAACTTATAGTGAAAAAGGAATTATACACCAAAATTTTTTATCGGATTGGTATTTTATTGAGTGTTTTTTATACATCGTATTAAAAAGAGGAAGATGTCATTTCTGTTCGAAAGAAATGTTGTGTAGGATGAAAGTGTGCAAAAGAAATGTGCAAAGGGGAGAATGTATACAGAGGTCTCAAAGTGAGGATGTGTGTGGAAGGGGAAGTGCCTCCCACTTTAATTTGTGTATATTATTAAAAATATTCTAGAATAGTCTATGAAAGTTGAATTTTTACCATCTACATTTTGAAAGCCCTATTCCAAAATAGACATGTATATCTATCTATATATATTTATATATTGTATCTATATATAGTATATCATTATATATATATATATTATATATTATATATTATAATAAATTACAATGAGATAATTTTATTTTATATCTTATGGCGTTTGCATGTATAAATATAATTTTCTCTTCTATAATCCCATTTAAATTTAAATTTGAATTTAAACTTGCTAATTGTGGTCAATATGAAACTCAATTTTAATTGAAATGTTTATTTAGACTAAATATTCTAATGCTAACATCAATAAGTGTGTTCACTAAGTGCAAAGTAAAAATCTCTATATTATAAAAAAGTAGTATATGTGAAAACAATTTAATTTGAAGAAAAAGAAAACTTGTATTGTAAAAATTGTTATAAAGAAAAGAAATTATGTAGTTTATTTTTAATATAATCTATTTCATTTATTGGTGTTGTAAAGTAAGGATTATAACACAAAATCAATATTGATTTCTATTATTTATTCTAAATATAAAATTTACTATTTGCTCGTTATATCATATATTATATATATAATATATATATATTATATATTTACAACTGAAATTGAAAATAGAAAGCAATAAAGTGAAATACAAAAAGTAAGAAAATAACTTATATATATGAATATTTCTTTTTTTCATGCATTGCATTATAAAGAGTTCATGAGTGTGAGGAAAAGGTACTATGTGGGATGGAGGTGTGTAGAAGAAGTGTCAAAGTGGAGATATGTGCGAAAGGAGGAACATGTGGAATGGGAAGCGCCTTCAACTTTAATTTTTGTATATTATTAAGAATATTCTATGAAGGTTAAAGCTTTACAATCCACATTCCCCAAGACATATTTCAAAATAAGCATGTCTATCAATATAAATATTTATATAAGTGAATTAAAAGAAATATATATTATAAATTAAATTATTAGTTGACAATATTATTTTATATGTTATCACATTTGGGAAATATAATTTTCCCTTCTCTAATCCAATTTAAATCCAAATTTGAATTCAAACTTGGTAACTATATTCAATGCTAAATCAAATTTTATCTAAAATATTTATTTCAAACCAAAATTGTAATGCTAATATCAAAAAATTTACTTACCCAATGCAAAGGGAAAATCACCCTATTATAAAAAAAGGGATCAATGCGATGGCAAAGTCACCGTATTATTAAAAAAAAATATGTGATCTATAGGAAGGCAATTTAATTTTAAGAAGAAGTCGTGTGTTGTAGAAAATGAGATGAAAAAGTATTATTAAAAAAAAAAATGTGATCTATAGGAAGGCAATTTAATTTTAAGAAGTCGTGTGTTGTAGAAAATGAGATGAAAAAATAAATTATGTAATTTATTTTTAATATGTTTTTTTGTATTGGTTAGTTTTTGTTTAGAGTAAGTTTTTGTTTAAAGTAAGGACTATGAGAATAAATTTAATAATTATATTTTGTTATATATATATATAAAGAATGAAATTTGTATTATAGAAGTGGAATGAAATTAGAAAAATAAAAGTAGAATACAATAATTTGAAATACAAAAAAATAAGTATATCTAGAATTTTTCTCTTTGCTAGGTTTATTGAGTGGGTTTTTTCTTACATCGCATTAAAAATGGATTATCTCAGAGAAGTTGTGGGGGATGGAGGGATGGGGTGCCAAAGAAATGTCCACAGGGGCTATGTGTGTAAAAGTGCAAAACTCAGGATGTATGTGAAAAGAGGAACATGGTGAAGGGGAAGTGAGTTTAACTTTATTTTTTTATACTATTAAGAATATTCTAGAATATTCTATGAAACTTAAATTTTTACCATTTATATTCCAAAAACCCTATTCCAAAATAGATATTATAAGTGAACTTTAAAAAATATTATATTATAAATTAAATTTATTAGTAGATACTAATCTTTTGTATCTGATCATATTTGAATTTTGAATATAATTTCCCTTCTCTAATCGACTTAAATCCAAATTTGAATTCAATTCAATAGTAATGACACTGAATTTAATTGAACTGTTTGTTTCAACCAACAATTCCAACTTTAAACTTCAAGAAGTTTAGCCACTCATTGTAAAGAAAAGGTCCATATATTATGAAAAAAGTGATCTCTTTTTAAGGAAATTTAATTTTGAGTAGAAGAAAACCTGTGTTGTAAAAATTTATATGAAGAAAATAATATATATAATTTATTTTAATATAATTATTTTTTGTTTAAAAGTAAATATTATAACAATAAATTAAATATTGATTTTGTATTAGTTTTTTTTCCCGAGCAAAAATGCCAATTTTATTCAATGAACAAAATTACATTTTTGCAAATGCTAAAAAAATCCATTCATATCAACCTATTGTCGGATGCCCAAGAAAGCAATAAAACATCAAATAAAAAATACATTTTGGGCGTAACTGTGAAGCACTTAGCTACCCTTTTCTGTCTTTTTTCTTTCCCATCCTTTTGCCATACTCCTTCATTGGAAGTGGCAGTTATAATTACCAATTGATTCTCTTCCACCTTCAAGGAAACTTTTTTGTCTGAGTCTGAACTCTCAAATGCATGGAATATTTCGATGCTTCCTAACTCCTTTTCAGTGGGGGTCTTCTCGTTTTGTTTCTCTGGAACTATAGTTCTTGCTACTTCAATACCATTTGAGCTTTGAACCATTGTTCCTTCCTGCTCAACTCCTATATCCACTAATATTACTTGCAGATTTTGATCATCCACAATTTCCATTTTTTCTTCATCCTCTTCTTCTAAGAGATGCTTCTTTGAGAACTTCCATCCCTTTAGATTTTGCGATTGTTTCTTTTTCCATTTTGAATCTTTCTTTTCCAGTGGACAAGTATTTTGTAAATATCCCATTTGAACACAGATACATCATCTGAATGACATGTTTTTAAAATATAAAGGCTACGTCCACTTAAGACTATTATGAATCAAATGAATCTCATTAGGTAAACCATCACTAAGGTCTACCTATACACATATCCTAGAAAATGTAAAAATTCATTCTGAGAGTATATCCAAGTCTACCTTTACAAATTTCCCCAATGTATTTCCAATTCCTTCTAATACTTGGTGATGCTAAAACAAAAGGGGAGGTTTTTTAATCTAATCCAAACTGGAATTTTGGAAACAACCATTGTATTGGCGTAAAACGCAAAAATCATGGGGTCCTAAAAAGGCCTTCTCTACCTCAAAAAAATGGTCCCTCTTTTAAGGAAAAATATATATCCTTCTTTTTATCAAATTGTACAACGACAAAAAACCCTTGAGCATAAGTGAATATCACAGTTTGGAGTCTAGGTAGAGAATACCCTCTTATGTAAGTCCTCCAATTTTGGCCAAAAACCATTGAATATACAAATAATTGCTCACGATTAGAGACTGGTGAAAATATGCTTAACTCATGGAAGGTTAACTTCCATAGTCAGAGTGTGATTCATCTGTTCCACGATGTAATGCCCAAGTATATTGAAGATTTTATTATATTTATTTTGTGTCTCAACCTTTATTTTTACAAAATCCTTAAACGAAGTTGGTCCCTAGGAGTTATTATTTCCTAGACAGCCTCCCTACAACCACAGATTTAGGATGATGGAAGAATTTCGTCTAATGCCATAGTCTTGCAATAGAGTGACATATTGCAATGATTTACCTATATAAATAAAACTTTGTGACTTCATTGAAATTCCCAACTTACCTTGGACCTTTTGCTTCAAATCTTGCACCAGATCCCCAGCTCGAACCCCTATAAGAACTGATTTCCCATATAGGGTTTTCACAAAAAATTGAAAATATACCTCCATATCCAGATCTACTTGATGACTTTCGAAACGATGTTTTTGGATTCGGATCCCTTACCTTCAAATTTTTAAAGGAGATCTTAGAAAACTCCTCCAAATCAAGCAGACCTGGCTCAATCTCCAAAAACCCCCTCGCTATCCTTTGTAGTTTCACGACCTTACTAGTCCCCCACAACCTTGCTATCCTAAACTTATCCAGATCTATGGGAAAAAGGGATTGGGCCACCACTATGTCGCTTGGCATGAAGGCCACTTGATCCATAGAAGCCATAGCTCCTCCCTCTTGATTGGCCCTCCTCTCAAAAACCAGACCTGAAGATGCATCGAATATTTTCTATCGCCCAATGATATATTCTAGCTGTAACCATTCAAGAAACGCTAATCTACAACACTTGTGATCCCATTTCACAACGCTGCAAATTGGGATTTTTGTGGCCTATGAAATCATATACCTTTCGCTATCTCCTTGATAAAAAACACAAATCCATAACACCTTGCACTAAAAATATCCAATGCTACCAAAATGTTGCTTGTGAGCAACAAGAAACCTCTACAAAGCATCATCGAGGATAACCCTAGCATACGAGATCACCATCACTCCGTTGTCCTATGTTTTTCATCAGTTATATTCTAAAAATAAATATTTAGCTATTTGTTAATGTAATATATTTTGATACATTATTTTTTTAAAATTAAAATAATTAAATTCTTATTTCATAACTGAATGAAATTAGAAAAATAAAAGTAGAAGACAATAAATTGAAATACAAAAAGTAAGAAAGGACGAAACTTGTACCTAGACTTTTCCACTCTACTATGCCTTATATTATAAAGAGTTTCTGCATGCGTTGAAGAAGTATTGTTTGGGATGGAGATGTGCAGAAGAAATGTGGGAAGAAGGGAATGTGTGCGGAGTTGTGGAATTGGGGATATGTGTAGAGGTGTGAAACTAGGGATATGTGTGGAAGGAGGAACATGTGGAAGGGGAAATGCCTTCAACTTTAATTTGTGTATAGATCCATTATAAACCATGACACATGCAAAACAAATATCATCACCAACATAAATCTAAGGGAAACCTTCATTCAAGTTAAATGTGAGTAGCTAATATCGCAGGTCTTAGAACTAGATGTAGAACCAAATATCGTGAGTTTTGTTCCTTATCAGGAAAAATGATCAAATCAAGTTCCTTTTAATAGAAATGTCAATCTATAAATTTTTCCCGCTCAGCCATCTCTCTAAGATGGGATCAAAGTGTCCTCCTTTGCACTAACGATATTACCACTTCCAAAAAATAATATCTATACAAATATATTGAGAATATAACAAAGAATATATTTTATTTATTTTGGATTGTTAACGGATCAAAGTTCTTCTAAATACCCATCTAAAGGAAATTAAAATATCACACATTATCATCATACAATTTACTTGTACCCTCTTGGGGAGACTTTTATTAATCTAATCTTGAAGATTATATCATTGAAGCCACTAAGTATAAAGGTCGCAAGAGTAATGTGTAGTGGAAAGTAATATAACATTATTGACCCATTCATTTATAGAATGTATTACATGTAGTTTTGGGTAGCTTCCATCCATTATTATTATTATTATCATCAATTGATTGTAGAATTTAGATTGAGATATGGACCTAAATTATTGATTTTTTGTGATCCCACAGTAACATCTCTATTCAAGTGAAAAGTAAGATGGCCACTGCGAGGTTAAAACTAATGACTATTGTGAGAATAAAGATACCAATATACTTTCTACCTACCATCAACATAAACATAAACATACCCCAATTTTCAATTCTAAGTCTTCAAGCACAACCTTATTCCATGGGAAACTTCTTTACCTTTTAGGACACAACAATCAATATATGAATTTATATGATTGTTGCAAAAAGAAATGGACACATACATTGTGATGGGGATTCATCCATTTAACTAGCGATAAACAAAATTTGATATATTGATGCCAAGATTTGTGAGATTCCAGAGGTTAAAGAGCGGGTTGACTAATTGACACGGCAATTTTCACTCAAAGTTCAGCTCGAAAAGTAGGAAACATCTACCTCCGACATAACTAAGGAAATTTATATTCCTAATGGAGTCTCATGGAAAGGGAAAGAGAAATATTGCACAAGGGCTCAAACTCTCCCTTATCAACCCCTTATCTAGCAACTCCTGCACCTGTTTTTTGATCTCCTCATTATCTTTGGGGCTCTTCCGATATGTTGCCTTATTTGGTAGACTTGCTCCAGGTATAAAGTCGATATGATGACTGATACTTCTTTTGGGAGGTAACTTGTCTAGCAAATCGTCGACTACAATATCATTGAACTCCTGCAGCATTTCCTGAATTTCTACAAGAAAATCAGACATCTTTGTGTGCAACAACATTGTCTTGGCCCTCCTCACAACATCATAGTTCACTTCACTTTCGCCGATCTACTTCAAAAACTATTTTCCACCCATTAGTAATGCTTTCATCCCGCTCATTTCTATTGTCTCCTCTTCCTTGATGGGCACAAGTGTGTGCTTGATCCCATCTTTGACAAACTTGTAGCAGTTTGTCTTTTCATCATGCACTACCTTCCGATCATACTGCCACGATCTTCCTAGCAGTATGTCACACACATCCATTGGCATAATATCACAAATAACTTTGTCTTTGTGCCTACCAATGTGGAACTCAACTTCACACTGTTCGTCAACCAACAGTTGATGGCCTCTCTCTAGCCATGACACCTTGTAAGGGGTGGGGTGCTTCAGCCGCTTCAAACCCAACTTCTCTACCATTTTAGTGGCAACAAAATTATCTATACTCCCATTGTCGATGATCAACTTGCAGCATTTTCGGTGCGATTTGCAAACTATCTAGAATAATGCTTTCCTTTGAGTCTGTTCAGTTGTTTCTTTGGCTGGCTTCAACAACACTTTGTTCAAAACTAAGGCTTCTGTTATTTTCGGCACAATTTCTACTTCTTGGGGTGGTGCCTCTACTTCCTTAGGCTGTGCAACAAACGTTCCTCTCTCGCTAGCTTGTTCTGCTTCAGGGCATTCAAAAGATCTGTGCCCCCATTTGTGGCACATGTAGCACTAATAGTTAGCTCCTCTACCTCATCATTCCCTCTTCCTCGCTGATATGGCCTGCCACCTCTAGTGTTGTCTCCTTTTTCTATTGTTCCTAAAGCCATGGAGTTGTTGCCCTCTTCACTATTACTGGCAGTTCATCCTCTGCTGGTTCCCTGTCCTCTCCTAGCATTTTGTTTTCTAGTAATCTTTTCCTCAGCCTTCGCAACACTCTAGTGGGCTTCTCCTATATTTTTCGGGGAATGAATGCTGATTTCATCCAATATTTCCAGTCTCAAACCATTTACATACCTTGTTGTTTTCTCTGCAGTTTCCTCAATGTAACCAGCTCTTAAGTTTACCCCGTAGAATTCTTCTATATGCTTTCTCATTGTCATCCCTTTTTGTCTCAAATTATACACTTACCGATGCAGTGCAATTTGGTAATCCTTAGGCATAAATCTTCCTTTGAGGTTGGCCACCATCCTTGGCCATTTCTTTATTGGCAACTTGTTCATCCTTCTTCTCTCTGCTTGGACACTGTCCCACCATAGGGCTGCGTGTCCTTTCAAATTTGTTGTAGTGAACTTAACTCTCCGATCCTCACTGACCTCTTCACATTCAAAATACTTGTCTAATTCACTAATCCAGTCCAACAGAACTTCTGTGGATAGGCTACCATCGTAATTTGGGATCTCTGGTTTGGGCTTGTTGCTAGTCAGCAGGACCGACCTCAACAACCTCATCTCTGGTCCTTCTTCATCCGATCCATCTATTGTAACTATGGCTTCTTCTTCATTGTCATCTCCTACCTCTGGATCCCTTCTCCTTCGTACTTCAACTACCTCCAAACGAGCAGTAAGGATCCTTATTTCTTCTCTTAGTCCTTCATCTGCTACTCTATGCACACCTCTCTGACATCCTCATCTTCCAACTTCCATGTCTATCCTGACACTTTCAATCTCTTGCCCTGATACCACTTGATGGGTCCAACCCCTCTTTACACTCGAAAAACATTAATGAATGGATATAAATTGAATTAAATGATTACAGGTTTAATTAATTGTGTGATTAGATTAGTCTGCAGTTGATTACAATGATTTACCATATATTTTCACTCTCGGTCTTTATGGCTTGTACTAGCCCCATTTGATGTTGGACAAATGTCCACTCCTTGGTAATCACACTCCTGCCTTGGTTAATGATTCTCAAACCTTATTCCCCCAGCCATTTGTGCTTAATTCTGTTGGAGGTCGAGGGTTTCACTGTTTCGCTCCTTTGGTGTGATTTCACTGTGTGATTATGCTGTTGCTGTTGCTTTGGCTCGGTCTCAACCTGGATATCTGTTCGGCTCCACTATTCAGTAACGATACACTATTTGGTGCTAGTTTTCTCTTGTTCTTCTTCCTCGGCACTTGATATACTCTGTTATGTTATGGAAACTCTCTCTTCTTTTTTTTTTTCATACTGGTTCGCAGGCCCTGGTTAGTGAGTCCCCTACGTCCAGGTTCGAGAAATCTGGGTGGACCCCACTTGAAGGGGGTCCACACCTCGGTCACACCAGACCTAACCCCAAGAGCTTTTGGGTTTTGACCCTGTGACCTCCCATTGGCGAGGCCCTGACTTGACCGATTGTGCTAACCCTTGGGGCTTTATGGAAACTCTCTTGTTTGGAAAGATTGTGAATTTTCTCTGTGTGTGAAGTCTCGGTTGGTTGTTTTACTGAACTGTGGCAATTATTCCTTTCTTGATTTCTTTAAATCAACCATTCTCAAAGTTCACTGGTCACATTGCTCTACTTCATTTACAGGTTGTGGTCTTGGGGGTGTATAGCTTTGGTTTCTTCCACAGTGACAAAGGTAAGCTACTGCTCTATGCCTTCATTGTTCTCTTCTGTTATGCAGTTGTCTGACTCATTTTCTCCTTTGTGAGCAGAGGGACTCTTGGGTGACTGCAACCTCGGTGCTTTGTCTCTGCGCTGGTAAGGCCGAACCCTACGTTTCTATTATTTTGTTTCTCGATTCTACTTTTCCTTTCATGTAATTCTCACACTTTGTTTTTGGCGATTTTGTCACAGGTGGGTTCGTCCTGGAGGTCTTGGCTTCTGCAATGTGGCATGCCAGCAAGACCTGAGTAGGGTCTCTCCTTGTTAATCTTGTTTCATTTTCTTGTCTCTCTCACTGGATTAGAATATGGTTAGGCTAGTATTTTGGGCATCGAAACTTTTGTTTGGCCATCGTAATGTAGCTAGGTCCTTAAACTTGCTTTGTTACAGTTCTGGGTTGTCGCTATAGGGTTTTATCAGTTAGGGTTTTTCAACCTGTCCTCTATTACGCTCTCATTGGAATTGAACAACATTATTTTTTTGTAAATATTGTAATCCATATTAGACAGAGATTTATGATTACACTTGTGAATAAAAAGAAAGGATTTCATATTGAAGAAATACCTGTGTTATTTGTCTCTGTTCTTGCTGTTCAGAACTTGTGTGTTATCCAGGTACTTCTTTTGCTCTTTTGATTTAATGGTCCTGGGACTAATCGTCCACGTCTCTGTTGTTTCTTTTGTATTTATACTTGCAAGATCTTGCTGACTCATCGGCCTGTTTAGTTAATGCAAATAGAACAATATGTATGCTGTATAGAATAGACACAAGAGAATTTGCTTTTACTGTATCAAGCAACTCAACGTAACGATCTGTAAATGGACAACTGTGGGATGTTAAAATGTAACTTCTGTGTGCTTAGAGATTCTATTATTATTTCTCTTTCTGAAAGTCGAACCTGTTACAATGCATTCTGTCTCCTTTTGAATAACTTCTTGGAAACAGTTTCTCTTAATTGTTGTTAGTTACATTTTGATAGTTTATTTTCAGTTCTAAAACCGTTTGTTTCCCTATGCTATGACCTGTAAAAGATAACATGATAAATGAAAATAATTAACTACAACAGTTTGTCTAATTCAACTTTTATATTCCTAAATATTGTTCCTCTAAGAAATTAAAATAATAATAAAAGAAACAAAATTAAAGTGTTCACTTGCAATTTCCTCCTCAGTCCTCTCAGAGACCAAATGACCTTCTGTCATGACGACCCCCATCAACTAGATGCTTCTGCATCATCATGTTATTGATTTTGAGAGATAGAGTGAGCCATTGAGGTACTTACTACTTGGTTGGAGTTGGTAAACCACCTAGAAGTGGACTCCTCTTCTTGATTACATGTTTGACTGATTATTGGTGTGAATACCCTCGAGCACTCAGCTCCTTAAAATATGAATCTAGCTCATGTATGGTTAGTTTAAATAAAGGTTGTAGTGCACTTAACATATGGTTGGGTGGAGAGTTGAAGTTCCTCCTCTAGTTTCTTGTAATACCCTTCCATTGATGTAATGGTTTTCTTTTAAGTTTAAATTGTGCTAGTAGGTATAGTGGACAAAGGCCATGAAAAAAATTGATATGTTTATGTAAATAAAAAAAATTAATTAATAAATAAGCAGAGGGTGTTGAAACTACTTGGGAAGGAAACACTTGAATATGGGATACTTGGCAAAGAAAACAAAATAAAATATCATTGGTAAATGAGATTGGAAAATTCATTCATGATAGAATTCTAGATGGAAATCTAGATAAGCTTCATGGATGGGAGAGAAAAATACATCAAGTTGCTTAGCTAGAGGAAGATGTTAAGCTTGGAAAAAAAACATAAAAGCATCGCAGGAGAGAAAGGTGATCTTTTATGGGAAAATCCTAGGAAAGTGGATAAAAATATCCACAAAAGAGGGACACCGCTAAAGGAGACCTTATCATGAAAGAAGGGAATGAAATACCCATCGAAGGGATCAACAAGAGGTTGTTGATCTTTGGGGGCAAGTATTCTTGACTCGGTGGAAACTAGATGCACGATTCATGGTTGGGTGGCGAGTGTGTTTACTAAGTACTATCTGACCTCAACAATTCTGGTTAGACCTTTTGTGCATACTTATTTCTAATGTATGGTTACAAAATAGTTCTAATGTTTTGAATTCTAGAATTGATATGATGGGTAAAAAATTATGGGTTTATAAGCTTATAAATGTAAATTGTGATTTATATGAATTAGGTGGTTATTAACATTTTAACTACAATATTGTTGGAAATATGTTTGTATCACGTTATTGCAAATAGAATAAAGGAATCATGTCTCTACCCAGCTAAGGAGATAGGGTAAGGGAGATACGATTAGGTAAGCCTAAGAATTACATGCCTAGAATCGTTAAAGATTACTTAATACCTTAGAAATAAAACAATTACCAATCCAGTCTCAATGGTGCTTCATAAGCTATAGGCTATTGTCCAATGTTATGACAATTCGATGCCATCTCTCTCTCTCTCTCTCTCTCTCTCTCTCTCTCTCTCTCTCTCTCTCTCTCTATATATATAATATATATAATATATATATATATACGTGAATTTATTAAAATCTATCAATAGGCTGAAAATGAGGTAATGTAGGATATACATAGGAATAGTAGTAAAGATTAAGGTGCAAGTGAAGACAACGTCCCCAAATCGACAAAATTCAAGAGTAAAGGAATTTGAAAGTGGAATTATGACCATTGAAGGAAAATTGTTGTAGAACAACGCACAACCGAGTAACACCAGTGATTACTTACCCACAGATAAAAAAAGAGAGGATGAGTGAATGGGAATAACTTGTTACATGAAACCATGGTTTCTCGTTAAGAGACATATTCCCTATCTATCCATGTGTGAAACCATTTACTAAATCTAAACATAAAAAAAAAATAAAAAAATTATCTAATTGTACACTTTTAAAGACATGGCATGGAAACATGATCCAATTAGCACATGAATTAATATGTATGTTTGCAAATGAAAAATATGAATGTAATGCAAGAAATGGAATCTGAACTGACACATATGAACATTTACTTCAATGTAAGCCATTTGAATTAGTAATCAAAGCATAATCATCATAACAACATTTGAATATAGATGAGACCAATGACACGATTCTAAACATATAGAATTTAACCGTAAATGGGAATAGTAAAGCAAAATTGCCAAAATTATCATTATGGTTCCGAGTTCTGTATAGCAAATTTTACTATCTCCTTCCATGGAAAATCAATATCTTCGAGTTAAATTAGGGGTTTTAGAGAATCATCGTTTTAACTAAGATTAAAATCCTAGAGAAGAGATCCAATATTGTATGCAATAGTAATATTCCTTTACAAAGGAAAACCCCCTTTCTAGAGAATTGTTCCTACATTGTTAATCAATCACAAATAATGAAAAAAAAAATGTTTACAACATGATAAGTATAGTCTGCAAGTATTCCAAAAAAACCCAAGTATTCCAAAAAAACCCATTTCATATCTAGCAATGTGTTTGGAGACAACACCAACCTTCATAGGTCAATGAAATGTTAGATGAGGATGGAGAAAATATATAGGAAAAAGACAAAAAAAATAATGCCAAAGCTTTACCTGGAGTAGGAATATCGTCTGGAAAGAAACCCCAGAGTTCGGTAGAAGACTTTCCACCCGAAGAGTTGGGGAAAAACCCATCCATCATTGAACCAAAACCTGACCCATGAAATCCAAAACAATACTCGGAGAATAAAATAGAGTTTAAACTATAAATGGAAGTTGGGTTTGAATGTTCACCATAAATCAAGGCTACAAATAGGAAATTAAATAACAGAACTTGTCGAACTCGGCCTCATCATCTCAATTGGTCCCAGACTCGCAAAAATCTTCTATGGTTGAGATCGTTGGAGTCGAACCAACGGTCATTTCATGAGTGTAGCCCAGAATAGAACCACCATTCAAGTAAAGAGCAGACCAATTTGGAATGATCATCTAGTTGATTGGGAAGCCTCTATAGTTACTCATAAATAAACCCGAGAGAGAAAAACACACAGAGGTGTGATGCACCGCACATTCACTTGATACAAATGATAAGTAGTGAATAGTTTGACAAAAGAAAACAATGAATCCAGTAAATCAAGCGTGTAACTCACCGCGACGCCATGTGCCACCAAGCCCTCATCTAGGTGCTAACTAGAGGAAATGGGACTTGGTTGGAAACTATCAAAAGACATCTCTCACATTAACACAAGGTGAAGGAGAGGGAGGAAACCATTTTTGTAATGTTAGGTTTGTAAGAATTCATGTACATCATTGGATCAAGCAAGATTGATCTTGGTCGTCCATGTAATGACGGTACCAATCCGTACATCTCCCATGTGAAGGGTGAGGGGGATCACATGGGCATGCCCAGGTGGCCTGTTACAATCGGGATATTATTCCAACGTAGGACACATGTAAAATGCACAAAGGACTTTGAATTGTGGAATTATCACAAAGGTAATAAGGAACCTTGAATTGGGCACCAAACATGTAGCCTAAAGGTTAGGTAGAAATAAAAAGGTTACAAGATAAGTAATTTGAGGCCTTTAGCATAGGTGCCATACACCTACATCACACGTCCACCTTAGATGACACCTAGCAATCCATTATTATGATGATCATACCCAAAATATTAACCATTCTTGTATGTTTAAGTTAGGAGGGTAGAGGTATTTGCTCCAAAGCCCTACGAGCATATATGCTAAGCGTTGTTTCTCTTAAAGAAAAGGAAATGAACATAAGCTAACTGAAAAGCTACAATGATATATGGAAAAAAGTGAGTATAAGTCTCACTTGAAAGAATTTAGAGCATTTTCTATCATTTAGCTAAGTATCGTTTCCTTTAAAAAAAATGTTATCTAGACATGTGACATTTCTATCCACCCAAGTTAAATAAGATAAGAGTTTATTCTTGTATCTGTATTTATTGCAATATGAATGACTAATGAGTAACTTTGTAATTCTTATTGAATATTGTCTGAAATATTAGTGAAATGGTTGATCAACTAACCTAAATATCCATGGTGATCATGATATTTCTTGAGTTATGAGGTTACAGTATTTCTAGTTATCTCCATGATAATGCATGGTTGTCAGATATGCACTTGTGTTGTTAATGAAGGTATATGTCTTCCTGTGTTTTTCAAATGGGTGTTTGTATGATTATTCTCTAGTACGAGGGATTACAAATCCCTGATTTGTTGATATGTTATTGAACAAAAGTGACATCATATGCCTATACCTGATTATTTGACTTGAGTTAGCTGGTTATTAGTACTTGCAATTTCATTATATGATATGCAAGGATATCTAGATTTGTTATTGCATAAAGGTTATTGAAGGCCTGTGGTTAATGTGTTAAATGAATGTTTTATAAAACCAATAAAAAGTTGTGGCTCGTGCACTGCCATGGTGGTATATTATAACTATCAAGGAGTCTCAATGACTCATAATTAATAAGTTGTTGTTTGGGTGATATATATGACTTCTTGGAGGTCTAATATGAATTTCTAGTTTATAAGGCTTCCTGTTTGACTCCTTTTGTCATGGATTAATAGAGTAGGTGATGTATTATATATATATATATATATATATATATATAGTATATATACATCAATGGATCTGGTGATTTAGATATTGTACTCATTACATGATTATCAACGTGCTGTTGTGTTTATGTTATAATTTAGATTCAATTGTGGTTTTTTGAGTTCTGTTTCTATTGAAGGCATGTAGATAGTGTCAATTCCTTTGTTAGAGCTATGCTCGACACCTAAAATGATTGCACCGTGATGAAAGCCTCAATCATCTCTCAATAATGGTTTTGAGCCTTGCTTAGGGCCCATAAGAGATTTGTAGAGTCAATCAAGTATTCAGGACATCCACGTCTAAGCCGTAGGATTCAAGCTTGTGTTTAGGTCACATATACAACGTAGTTTTTATAAACGGAAATGTTGATATATCAAGAATTTGAGGGTTTATTTACTCAAGGATTTCCATTAATATCCTTATCAACTTACTTTTTAATAATCATACCTAAGAAAAAATATTGTCGTGTTGGGTTCAATATAAGGTAATTATAGAGATTGGTATGGGGCTAATAGAGAATGTAGGACGAGTAAACCCCTGTATCATACATGGAATATTTTGTTGCACCATGCCTAGTTTGGCTATAGGTCTGCTTCGAATCTCGGTGTGTTAGTGCTGGGTGGGATAACATGAAGGCATAGTAGGAGAGGATTCTCGCTAAATCCCAAAATTTATTATAACAAGAGTTAGTTGATTTACATGGACAAACAAGACCTAATAGGACACGAGTTTGAGCTGAGGTGGCAGATGCCATGTAGGCTGGATATGGCCATGTGGGATGGCACATGTCATTCTATTCGACTTGGATTGATGGTGTCGTGGTATAGTAACGATATAATATATGTAAGTGAGAAATGGCCTTATAAGATGGATAAGGGGGGCCAATTTTGTATAACATATGGCATTACTAGAGGATGCTATGTGGTAGGGTGATGTCAACAAAACATGGTGGAAATGGGTGACATGGAAGGTTATCCTAGTGTGGCACCTATGTGGGACGTGGTATTGGTTCTACGATGCCACCTAGATTGGGGTGCCACATGACACTAGTGTGGAGTTCTACATGGCCAAGTACCATGTCATTGCAAACCTTGGTTCCGTGACAGTGCTTTGTTGTGTCCTCTGTGCAATGGGGCATGTTGTCGAGGTTAATGGAAGGCATGGGATGGGAATATTTCTGTCACATAACATATAAATTCATGACACATAGCAACTAGGCTATCAAACGGTTATAGTAAGGCTTGGAGTTGTATCGTGGTGGCGCGATAGCGTGACAGGAAAAATACTTCGTCTCAGGAGGCAAAGAAGGAGATGACTCATGACAAAGAATTCATTGTGATATGCAGACTTCATATAATCTGTTATGAAATAAATTAAATAAATCATAAGTAAAGGATCGAACTCATGGGGCCGAGATCCAAGTAATGTGACGAGTTCCATATGGTATTATCCATGGTTGCATTAGTGCCCTAAGTGATGTGCAACTACCTGTGTAAGGTGGTGTTGCCACATGGGTACTACAAGGAAAAATCTTGCCTATGTGGAAGAAGTTAAATGGCTAGACTTCAAATGGCCATAACTTTTGATCCAAGAGTGATATCGAGACAAAATTTATATCATCAAAAAGCTCCTAATGAGCTAAACACAATGGTGACATCCAAATTTAATTATGCTAACTTTGAGAGAAGGATAAATTTTGTAACCCCATTTCATGATGAGACAATGGAGTGGGTTAGTTGAAAGTTACACCTTACATTCCATAGGGATTAGTCCAATGGTGGTAGGAAGCATTATAGAGTGGTATCATATCATCTAGGTTTAGCACTTAGACTAGATGGGTTCAAGAACAAATGAAATGAAAATTCAATGTTGAACATTCAACGTATGGAGGTTTTCATGCAAATAATTACAATTTTATTGGATGAGCATTTTATCCTTATATTGTATGTTATAAAGGACAACATATGATTCTAAAATCACTGATGTTATGGTTGCTAATTTTTGTAAAATATTGATTTTAGCCCACTCATTAGTATGGGTATAAATGTGTTGATATGGTCTTTTATTTTTTTCTCTTGAAATATTTTATTGGCGAAGATAACTTCAAAGAGGGACAACAAAATTTTTGGTCACTTATATAAGCCCTTGTGGGAAAAAGCTTGAAACAAAATTTCAATTGAATTTTATAAATCATCCATAACGTGATAAGTGATCTAGGGTTTTTAAAGAAAAGCCTTAAAAATATGTTAATACGTTCAATAAGAGAAAAGCCATCATATTGAATTCAGTGTTAGTCGATGAGTTTAAGAAAAGCCAAGAAATTGGATTTAGTGTTTGTGCACGCAAAGTTTGAGTACAATAAGGAAGAGGAATACAGATCATGTGACTTCATTTTCTAATTATAAGAAAAGAGTACATAACCAAGTGAATTACAAGATACAACATTGCATTGAAACATATAAATAATGCATTGATAAGAAAAAGACAAGTAAAAGAATTCAAGGAAAATTCTTTATAGGGGCATCTAAGGAAGAGTTCCAAAGAGGCATAGAAAATTAAAAATTAACATGATAAGACTTTGCAGGATTTTAATAAACTTTTTGATAATGTCAGTATGATGAAATTGCAAGAAAGTTTGGATATCTTGGTAGAATTTTTGGGAAATATTACTATTTCCTCATATGCAGAATGTAAAATGTTTTAGGATATTTTGTAAAACAATTTAAATTTTTAATGGTTTAATATATAGTTTTTATAAATTTTGTTGATTTTTAAGAGAAAGTAGTTTTATCCTATGAAATTAAGGCAAATCATTTAAAAATAATAATAATATAAAAATGAGAAAAGATTATTCCATCCCCTAATAGATTTGTATGAATAAAGACATTGTGAATGAATATAAACATATCATTAATTGAAAAGAGCAATTTCAAAGTGAGTGTTGTTACACGTCCATTGAAATCCACAAATAAAAATTGATATTATTAAGTAAGATCACCAAGTATTTATACAAACCAAGGACAGTTTCCAAATCTCAACTATCTGGTCGTTCTGTTAATTGTAACACAAAAATTGCCTAAACTATCAATTCTAATCTAATAATGTTACAATATACCGAAGGATTATTTAACATTCCACACTTTAATCTGAAGGGACATCTAACATCTCAAGTAACATTCTTAATTTTTCAAACTTTTCTCATCGTAGTGCTTTGGTGATATATCTTCTATCTGTTATGAAGTAGGAAACTATGTAAGATGAATAAATTTGGCCTTTACATAATGTCAAATCAAGTGGCACTTGGTGTTAATTTTCTTTCTTCGATCATGAGACTTTGGATCCTTGGTCAACTGAATTGGATAAGAATTATCGACAAATAAAGGAGTTGAATCTTTCTACTTCTCCTACAAGTCTTCAAGTATCTTGTGAAGCCAAATGATTTCTTTTGTGGCTTAAGCTGTTGCAACATATTCGGCTTCGGTGGTAGAATCATCATGTATAGATTACTTATGTGATCCCCAGCTAATGGTTTTTGATCCAATATCCATCAAATAGCCAAAAGTAGAGGCCCCATTCCCCTTATCACCATCAAAGTCAGAATCTGAATATCTAGTGAGATGGAAATATGCAACTTTGGAGTATTTGATGCCAAAAAATTGATTTCCCTTCAAGTATTTCAACACTCTCTTTGTTGCATTCTAATGACCTCCACAGGGTTGAAGCATGAACGTGGAAAATATCCTTACAACAAAAGTAATTTCAAATCTAGTAGTGGTTAAAAAGATAAACTACCAACAAGTTGGATTATCAGATGGACTTCCTTTAGTGGAAGTAAGTTGCAAATTATGCTCCATAGGAGTAGAAAAAAGGTTACAATCTTTCATTCCAAATTTGTTTAATAGTTGTCCAAGGTACTTCTTCTGAGAAATAAAAAAGTGTTTGGGTTGTTAAGAAACTTCAATTCCCAAATAATAATGCAACAGACCCAAATCTGTCATGCAAAATATTTTTTACAACTCTCTTTTAATAAGCATTATATAACCATCATTGTTTCATGTAATCATCAAATGATCAACATAGACAACTAGATATATAACTGATTTTCCAATCTTTTTGAAAAATAAAGTTGCATCATCTAGGTCAAAAAAATTGCAAGTTAGCCAAATGAGGTGTTCAGTTAACTTTTCATACCAAGCATGGGATGCTTGTTTCATTCCATATAATGCCTTGACCAATTTGCATACCTTATTTTCTTTGCCTTTGACAACAAAACCCTCGGGCTAAAACATGTAAACATCCTCTTTCAAATCTCCATTCAAAAATATTGTTTTCACAACCATATGATGTATTTTCCATCCTTTTTGTGGTGTAAGTGAAAACAAAGTTCTCATTATGGCCCATTTCGTTGTAGGAGCAAAAGGATTTGTATAATCAACACCTTCCTTCTGATCATAGCCTTTAGCTACAAGTCTGGCCTTATATTTGTCAAGTGAATCATCTCCTTTATACTTGACTTTATAGACCCACTTACAACCAATAGGTTTAATGCCAATACATGGATCCACCAACCTCCATGTGCCATTTTTAATAAGAGCATCATATTCTTTTATCACTACATCATTCCATTCATGAGAAGTAGTTGCTTCCTCAAAACAACTAGGTTCACTAATTGTGCAATGATTACAATCATAAGATACATGACCGGTGGAAGGACTTCTTGTCTCATAATCATCATATTTACTTGGAAGCTTGCGAATACGAGTGGATCTTCTCAAATATTGTTAAGGTGGTTGTGAAGACTGCTCATCATCAAGTGCAGATTCTTAGGAACACTTTCTGATTTTTCAAAAAGAATATTATCTTCCAATTTTTCCTTAGTAGAAACATCTTCATGAATTAAAGATAGAAAACCCACACACTGATCCAGAATGGGAATTCCCCACTATGTGGAACTATATTTTCATATTCAAAATAAAATTTCTTGGATGCAAATTTCTCTAAATGAGTAAGTTGTTTATCGATAGTAGATAAATATTTTGTAGATTCTAAAAAAATGACATCTCTAGAAAGAACAAATTTTATGGTTTCTTCATCATATAATATGTATTCTTTTGAAGTACTAAATATCCCAGAAAAATACACTTCCGAATTTTGGAATTTAATTTTTTTCTTTGAATCTTAGGAATAAGTGCATAACAAGTAGATCCAAAAACCTTTAAATGTTGAACTGCTGGTAACCTATTGTACCAAACTTCATATGGTGTTTTGTTGTTGAGGACAGAAGAAGGACATCTATTTTTAATATATGCTACACATAGTATTGCTTCTCCCCAAAACATTAATTTGTGATTTTTGAACAACATCATTGATCCAACCACGTTAAGCAAAGTCATATTCATCCTTTCTGCAGCACAATTTTGTTGTGGATTATATGGAATAGTAGTTTTGGGTTTGATGCCATTATCTATTAAATATTTTCAAATGATGTTGAAGTATATCCACCTCCATTATCAGTGCTTAAGATACCAATATTTTGTTGAATTTCATTTTTAACCATAGCATGAAAAGTTTTGAACATATCAAAAACTTGTGACTTTTAATTCAAAAGGTAAACCCAACACATCCTCCAATAGTTATCAATAAAGGTGAGTATATTTATTTCCATTTGTAGTTGGTAGATGCATAGGTCCACCTAAATCAGAATGTATGAGACCTAGTTTTCTAGAAGATCTAGAAATACAACTATGAAATTGTTGTTTACTATGTTTCCCCAAGATGCAAGCATGGTGTAATCTTTTTTGGAATACCTTGGAGACCATTAATGCCCTTCTCTTTCATAATTTGAATTTTATTATAGTTGATGTGACCAAATCCAGCATGCCATAATAAACTTGAAGAAAAAATATTATCTTGTTGCACTAATAGAGTTGAAATTGTAGCTGATTGTGTAATAGACGAATTACTAATCAATTTCAACAATGTACCTTCTTCAACACCAGTCATAATCACTTAATTATCACTTACTCTAGGAATTTCAGCTGTTCCATAAAAAATATGGATTGAATCTCCGTTTTGTCTGATATGAATGAGGGACATTAAGTTCCTCTGAAATTGGGGAATATAAAGAACATCATTCAATATGTAATCTATGAAAATGTGGAATTTTCAATCTAGTTGATCCAATTCCTCATTTAGACTTATTAGCAAAACAAACAACACCATCAACATTATCACTAAAACTTTCAAAAAGATCTTTCCAGATGCCATATGAAAAGTAGCACCTAAATCTAAAATCAAACTATCTTCCCATGAAGAAAATGCAGTATTAAAAACATTATCAACATAGAAATTGCAGTGAGCAGCTATATAATGAGCAATGAGTAGATTCATTTGTTTTACTTTTTTCAGAAGGTGGTTGCTTTGTCTTGTCATTAATTTGTTATTTCTTTTCATTAGTAATCTTCTCCCAAGGAGCCTTGCAATTAACTGAACTATGGCCAATTTTTCCACGCCTATAACATCTAATATTTAGTTTATGAAACTCGAAATTCTTTTGTGTCAGGTCATTTTGTTGTCTATCACCTTGATTGTTCCTTTAACAAATGTGGCTTCTATATCGTGGAAAATACCCTTTATTTTAGAAGCCAATCTCATTGGATCATTTTTCTTCATCTCCAAATTAAATAATCTCAATAATTCTGAATGTGATTCATAGGGTTCCTTTAAAATGTATAATAATGTCTTACAAGAATGAATGTATCTGCTTACCTCTTGCGACACTGATTTTGTAATCATAGGATAGCTTTATTGTTCTTGACTTTGTCATCATCTTGAGGTTTTGGTGCAATTTCTTTGTAGTCTTTGTCATTTTTTCCTTGACAAACATATTGATAAAAAACAATTAAAAATCAATTCACTCCTTAATTTTCTTATCCATTCCTAATAATTTTGTTTCGGAGCAAAGACACTTCAACCAAAGAAATTATGGATGTCATCTTTAAAAAAAAATAAAAAATTTATTGAACTGCAAAATATGTCACTCTCTGCTATCAACCATCTTGTGACAAGGCCTTCACAATAGACATCAATGTAACGATCATGAACCAAATCCAACCGATGTTAATTAACCACAAGGAAATAAAATTTATGACAAATAAGGGGCCAAATCCAAATAATGGTTTGGGTCTGCTCTCATATATCCAACGGTGTATTATGGCACAAAACCTCCGAAGTTTAACCAGACAAGCGGTCCCGTCGAAAGGTTTCAAGAAAACTGCCTATCGTTTGATCAACGACTCCAACCTACTATGTGGGCACTCTCCAAGATTTATAACACCACCTGCAGTGATGTTGTGGCAGGTTTGCAAAGCCACCAATGTCTCACGCACAGTCAACAGAACGCCGTCCCATGCACCAAAACATAAATGGAGTTCAAACGATACTCAATGGATTATTACTCCGGTGCTATCGAAGCCTCCCCTCTCTGAAACCACTGTTACAGGCTCATTGAACTGGACAAATAAAAACTGATATTATTAAGTAATATTATCAAATATTTATACAAACCGAAGACAGTTACCACTTGATCTCAATTGGTGGTTTTGTTAACTGTAAAACAAAAACTTCATAAAGTATAAATTCTAATCTAATAATGTGACAATATCCCGAAAGATTAAGATTATTTAACAAGTACGATTAAGATTATTTAACAAGTATGAAAAAGGTAAATATCACAAAGATTTTGGAAGAACGAATGGTAGGCAAAGACATGGAAGAAGCCACATGTATCTCAGAGAACGTACTGATTATCAATCCGGTGGATTCACTGTTTTTTATCTGCTCGAGAGCCTCTCCACGTGACAGTTAATGCACCAGGTTAATTCTTTTGAACGGTTGGACAGTTGGGTATTTGACCAGGAAAGTCTTGGGTCCTTTGGCAGTTTTATTTAGAAATAATGTTTTGAATTGAAAGGACTTTATTGAAAAATCGTCTGTTTTGAAAGGGATCTTTTTAAGATTGAAATATAAATGGATTCAATATCTTAAAATTTTGGGACATTAAGATTGGTTAGAATCACAAATTTGACCGAGGTAATCTAATTCTTTTAAGTTTTGTCATTTTCCATATTTTTCAAAAATTTTACTTATAATTAAGCATAGATTTATTATAATCAGAAATTAAATTATAACCTCTCTATGTGGTCTAACCCTTCTATGTTTTTCTCATTTTCTAGACAGATTTACTCATCATTTTTTCTTAAAATCCAATACAGACTTATCTGATTTGAAAAGTATATTTCTACTATTTGACTTTTTCAACTCATGTCCCATCAATTTTGAATAAAAAAATTAAACTACATAACTCAAACTTATAATTCTTATAAATTTCTAATAAAATAATCCAAAAATATTATAAAAAACAAACAACAAACCAACAACTTTAAAAGACCTTAAATACCATTGATAACTTAATTAAATAAAATCCGGAACCACCCTGAAACTGGCATGTGCTCATACAATCATTAGATCACACAAAATCCAACGTCAATGTAATATGGAAGGTCTCCTATCAACGTCAATGTCATATGCTTTGAGTTGCAATCCATCGTTGGCCGTTGAATGAAGGTGATAGAATAGTGTATTCAGAAAATACGATCACATCACAAAAAGAAAGCCGCAGTTGCATGATCTGTTGCCGGCGTTGGGCAAACACAAGTCTTTGCATTTCGTTGGCACTCCCCAGATATAACAGTGCATCCAGTATCATGTCAAATGATTGGAGACAAATAAACTCCTGCTATCTAACTATAAAACCAAACTCATTCACTAATATTAACTTTAATAACGCCTGAGACAAAATCTGGTTTCTCACTGACAGGACCGGTCATCGTTAATGGCCATACAAAATTTGGTTTTATCAGTCACATGACTCATCATTGTTCAAAGATCACATATTAGTTTAGACGATCTTAATTTTAATAAAATCTTTTTATACTTTTAAGAGATTTGATATTTTCAATTTTTGGTAAATTTGGAATTAAAAATAATATAAACTAATTTATTCATTGAGTATGGTTGAATGAGATACAATTTAGATTTTATATTTTAAAGTACAAAATATAATTTTTTATATAAATTTGTTATGTGTAAAGGTTTATAATTGAATGTATAGAAATGTTGTAGATTATATATAAATTTTAATTTCAAATTATATGGAAAATGAGTAGCTAATAGATTAAATATTTAAATGCAAGTAATATGAGAAAATGTAGTGTTTATTTGATTAATAATAATTGTAGTTTTATTTTTATTAATAAAATAAATAAATCATTTTTTCTAATAAAAATTTAATATACATATTATATAATAAATTTAATAATAATGATTCATGTTTGTAAAGAAGATGATAATTCAAAACATATAGTTTAATAACATATAAAATTAAATAATTTAAAATAAAATTATTATTAAAATAAAATTATTTTAATTATAAAAAATATTTAAGTTTAGAAAATTAATATATAATATTAATTATTAATTATTATTATTTTTTTTTCTGGGCAAATGCTAAACTAATTATATTAAGAAAATTGAAAAAATATGTACAAGAGGACTTAGCCTCTGAGAGTGATTAAACAACTCTCTGTCAAGTTTTTCAACACAAAATCTGTCCTGCTTTAAAGGAAGGACCTGATAGCAACACTTAAGCTGTTCAAGATAGTGATAGACTATTACATGAAAGCTATCCTCAAAAGAGCATTTCCAAGCTAGAGATTTATACATTACAGGCTTGGAATTTTGCCAAAAACAATAGCAAATTCAAAAAGAGCAGAGCACAGGTGTCTGCATGTCTAGAAAGGTCGCTAGCCGGAGACCACGTCGCCATGGTTGCTGAACACAGGGTGCCGCTCCCGAACAGAGCACTTGTAGCGAAAACATAGCAAAAAAAACATAGGCATAATCCTGAGACCCGGAGTCTCAGACCTTACCCGCCTTGCCGTGAATGTCAGTTGAGTTTTTGGAGCCTTCCGCCTGGTCCGCTACTTCCCGATGCTCAGCCTCCCATTCTGCTGCCTCCCGTTCTGGATCTGGCTCCCAAGTCACCTCCATGCCATCCGGGATGTCCTCAGGACGATGAATTCCTGGCGGGAGCTTTAGGTATAGAATATTGCCAAAGACACGGTCCGGCTCCTTGCCTTTCCTTGGAGCTTCCATTGCCTGGGGCTCCTCCAACGATTGCTGAGCCATGTTAGTAACATCCTTATCCATTATGCTACCAATTTCTTTGAGAACCTCGTTTTGCTCTTCCGAGTGAACACCAGTACTATCCTCTTCAAGCTTGCTCTGAGAGGAGGGGAGGTATGAACTGTCTTCCTTGCCTCGACTCTGAGAGGAGTTATTCGAACTGGGCTCCTTTTCCTCTGATACCTCCTTCCCGCAGTCTTCCTCTTCGTTTTCTTCAGAGAAGACAACTGTAATCAGCGCTGAGACAACGGGCCTGTTGGTTCGACGGTTGTATTTAAACTTAACTGTTTGCACAGTGTTGCTAATGTCTTTCCCATAATCCTCAGACCCAAGTGAGCTTGGCGAGGCACAAGCAAGCAGGGAGACACACCACGGGCTTTGAACTCCCTTGCCTCCAGATTGTCCCCTCTGTCCATAATTCCGCCCACGGCGGGGCGTGGCGCGTTGCCGAGGAGCCATCTTAAGCTTATGATGCTCCGTAGCCTTCAACAATTGACCCTTAGCCTCTAGCTCTTCCTTATTCACCTCAAACTTGGGGAATTTAAATTTTCTTGCTGCCGAGAGATGCAATGTCTGGAAGGAGCTGTCCAACTGGTTAACCCCGACTACAATCTTCCCTCGATGCCTAGAATCATTCTTCGTCCCTGCACAGAGCCTGGGTTTGCGCAGAGGCCTACCCACTCCAGCACCCTCCTCCTTCCTCACCAGACCAACAATCTCGTTCACACTTGGGTTGCAATTCCGCGCCTGTACAGACAGACAATCCTCCGCGAACATTCTGGTGTTCATACTGCTGGACCCTTTGTTAATTCCTTGGGACAGGGATCGGCGTAAACGACATTAAATGCCATTCAATGCTGCCTTAATGAACTTCATTTCACAGCTTCAAAGCGCCGGCTCACGGAGCTCTTCTCGTGGCAGGCACATGGCCTCCATCTGTCAAGTTGGCACCCACATCCGGGTAATTATTAATTATTATTATTATATATTATATTATTATTTACTCATATATTTCAAATTTTCATAATTTAAATTTAATTAATAAAAATATAAAAAAACTAATATTTACAATAAAAAAACATATCTTTATATATATTATGTACCACAATAAAAAAATGATAAAACATGGCATTGATATATATAAGAATGTGCATAGGTTTATTTTAACATTAAATGTACCAAGTGATTAGAGATTTGTATCTTGAGATATTCAATCTCTCTCTATCCTAGATCCAAAGTTAACATAAATATATAATGGCAACAAAATATAATTTCAACTCAATTAAAAAAGAACAAAAATAATAAATCCATTCAATTCAATTTGCTATATCCTAATTTTGTGTTTATTAATAAAATTATAAACATTTTTTTCAAGAAAAAAATCATATTAATAACTATGGTATTTCAGAACATAGTTAATCAACATATAAAAAAGTAACAAATTTAATGAGCAAACATATAATTACAAATAAAAATATTTTTATAGAGATGTGAAAGATCTATAAAATATAAATACTAATTATAAATTGAAACTCATTTTATTATATAAATTAAAATAATTATTTATATTCATAACTAATGTTTTTAAAGATAGATCAAGTTAGATCACTTATATAAGAGCTATAAAAAACAAATTGAGCTCAATTCACCACAAGGGAATATCAAAGGCGAGTAGCTGGTAAATTAAGATAAAGCTTCAACAAAAAGAGGCATCGACTTTTCATGGTGGTTCCATACCACAACAAGACTAACTACCTAACATCGTACTCATGAATTCGAGGATGTCAAAGGAGTAGGGTCCCTTGCACTTGCACCAACTTGCACAAAGGGCTTGGGGTCACATTGGAGGTGACTCTCCACGTAGGCCAAATGAGCATCCAATCTGTCTAGACAAGATCGTTGATAAGGATGCACCCTCTAGATTTCATTCGAGATGGAAATGATATCATTTTTGTCCTCGTGTTTCTCCTCTAAAACTCAACCTCACAAGCTTCATCTATGAGTGTAAATTGATGGAATGCACGTACTCATTCCTTCTTCCCCTTGTATGACTAGGTAAGGAAGCCAATTAGAAACCTCTTCCATAATTTTGGAATCTGAGTAGGCATGGAGGACATTAATGGCATAGTTCTCAAGATGATTAATCTCCTCTTGAATGGTAGGAGAATTAGCTAAATGATGGAAACAACTTCTTGGACCTAGGTATGGGCACTCCATTGGCCTTATTGGCCACATCCACTAGCCCCTTGGCAACTTATCATCATTTGTTGAGGCATTTAGGTCAAGAAATAGGGGAACAAGACACAAGACCAAGACCACAACCAACTCCCACAACAAAAAATCATACCACTCATATCCCTCACACCCTCCCCCAACTACTAACCAATGGAAAAAGAGATTCTCGAGATCCCTGAACCATCTCGAAGCACTAGTCAACTAAAATAAGTTTGACTCCAAAAATCCGTGCCCTCCTTAAACTCCAAATGGCTAGACAAACCTATGGTGAAAAATGCAAGGCAAAACCAACCCAACAAATAGACCACCACGGAATAAAGCCAAAAAACACCCAAGAGGGGGAAGACAAGGTTAGAAAAGAAATCAAAAACAAAAAATTCACTAGAGACCCTAAGACCTTAAGACCCAATTAACAATAATGCAACAAGAGAAATTCAAGAGGGCCACCATCTTAGAACCAACACTAGACACTTAATAAAAGATACAATGCATGTAGTAGGGGGAGACTAATACCTAGAAAACTTTAGAAACTCAGATGGCACCTTCAAACTCCACTAAACATTATGACCAATCCCATGGTGTCCTCACTCTACCCTAACTCCCAATCAGACACCTTTCTCTCCGAGCCATTCGAAGGAAAAAAAATGGAAAGTCACTCCTATCTCATTAGCATGCAACCCCACTCTCGAAAAGCTAAGCTTTACTCCATCTATCACACCATAGACAACTATGTAACTAAGAGGAAAATAAAATCCTACTAATAACTTATTCCATGGAAATTAAATCTCTACCATTTACCTAATAATTATTGATAATTAACTTCAAATTATAAAAATCTTAGACTAAAATAAACACATTTATCTACATAAATATTTTAATATACTCACTAATAATTAAAAAGGGAAAAAATAGATTTAGTGTTAATGCGCCGGGAATTTGGATACAACGAGGAAGGGAAGTGCAAATCAGGCTAGTCGTTTTCTGATTGTAAGCATCGGAAGCAAAGAGTACATGAGCAACACTGGAAAATACGACAATGCAGTGAAGCATATAAATAATGCATTGATAAGAAAAAGGAAAGTAAAAGAAGAAGAGACGTATATCTTTGAAAAAGTGTTGATTCCACACCACCATTGCATTTATGAGTCGGTGGATTTTCGGTTGTAGATCTCATGGAGAGCCTGTGCACGTGACAGTTTATGCACAAAATTAACACTTTTAAAGTGTTTGGCTGTTGGTTGTTTGACCCTAAAAATATTGGGGGCGTTTTATTTGAAAAGATGGTTTTGAATTGAAAGGACTTTTTTGAAAAATCGTTTGTTTTGAAAAGGATTTTCTCGGAGACCGAAACAAAGAGTATCTTTTTGAGAAAACCGGGGCACTGTTAAATGATAATCCCCAGCCCATAGTTTCAAAGCTCACGGTATTTTGCATCTCCCCATTCGTAATTACTTTCTTCAATATATCTTGAAACCACTGTTCAGAAGGTTGGACCTTGCATGCGCTTGCGGCTGTATATGCCTACCATTTGATTTTGCTTAGGCCGAAATCGAAAGGTGGGCATATACAGTTGCGATTCATTTATGATCCAATGACATGGGATTTATTGGTAGCCATTAAAGGTGACAGAATATTGTAATATGGACGGAAAATTTCAACATTTCGATTTGGTTTATTTAAAATAAGTTTTGAATGTATAAAATGGATGTAATATTTTGAAAATATTGAAATATTTGGATTTATTTTTGAAAGGAGAGCCATTATGGAAGAAATTCATATATTATACCATTATTACATTATCATTATAACATCTTTGCTTTAACAGATCACAATACATCATATATAAATTGTTATTGGAATCAGGGTGGGGAGGTCATTAATGAACCAACCTCAACACATCATATATAAATAGCCATTGGAACCAGGGTGGGGAGGTCATTAATAAACCATCCCAACCACACGAGATAATGTCCACATAAACTGTATTTGGATTTGTTAGAATTACAAGTTTGAGTTGTGTAGTTTAGTGTTTTTAAGTTTTGGCCTTTTTCCATATTTTTTTGTCAATTTTACTTGAAATCGAGCACATATTTGTTATAATATTTATGACTACTCTCTATAGTCCAAATCTTCTATGTAGTGACTCTTTTTTGGACATATTTGCTCCTCAATTTTGCTTGAAATCCTGCATTCAAGTTTGAGCTATGTTCTTCTAGGTTTTGACCCTTTTCAAACATATTGTCCCACCAATTTTGCATAAAAATAATAAATTACATAACTCAATCCTATGATTCTAACAAAATAAAATAAAAAATGCCTATAATACAACCCATCATAATTACTTTCTTAAAATCTGGAACCACCCTTCAAATACAGAACCACGCATGTACTCATTCAATCTTTAGATCACACGAAATCTAACGTCACTGTAGTAGGGATTGCCTCCTATCAAATCTGTTATTTGTCATATGCTTTGAGTTTCAATGCATCGTTGGAGCTTGAATACCAAACACATCACAAAAATACGATCACAACACAAAAAAAAGATGATCTGTTGTCGTCGTTGGGGCAAACACAACTTATTGCATTGCCTTCGCACTCCAAGATGTAACAACCCATCCAGTGTCATGTCAAATGATTGGAGACAAATCATTGGCTTAATATGTACCCTAACCCTATCTAACTATCACACCAAACTCATTCTCATTCACAGTAAAAGTAAGATTAATAATGGCTGGACACAATTTAGTTTCTTAGTAACAGGGCCCCAAGTAGATATATGGTATGTTAAGGATTGCAATAATGTCCAAATTTTCAAGGAAACATGTGCATTTTCATTGAGCATTGATGCAGGAGCATCCAGCTCTGAGGAGACTTAAGAGGCTGACAGTCTCATGAAGAATTCAGGAACAAAATTGTCGTTCATTTTGACTAGGCAGGTGTTGGGCTTGTCGGTCATTCCATTTTACTTTTACTTAGTTTTGTTTTATCTGTTAAGAGAATTTAGGGGTTGTAGAGGAATACTGTTGCAATTATTTAACAAACTAATAACAGGGTAAAATAATAAATTAGTTCTGTATAAGTTACAGTAGTTAGGATCAGTTTAGAACTGACAAAAAGCAGTTGTTTCTGTTAAGTTAGTTTTATTTCCAGAACAGTTGGAGGCATTGTATTAAAGAGGGTAAAGACATCATTGTAGGGGTTCTTCCCCCAAAAAGACGAAAGAGAGAAAGTACAGCAATCCAAAATTTGCATCTATCTTAATAGAAACAGAACTTCAAGTCATTTTGTATCCATCACTGTAAACATAGACCCGTAACTAAGTTATTTCTTACTGTGAAATTAATTGCCAGATAAATTATTAGCATTGTAGTGTTGCCATGTTAAATGACTTGTTCTAACAGAGCCGAACAAGCATAGAAATAAACTGAGTGGTGGCCACAGTTATACAAGCGGAGAATCAAGCGTTATTAAAAGATCACAGACCAGAGACGGTGAAGCAACGAGAAGCGTAAGAGACTGTTTATAAGCGGAGGGTATAGGGAAGCGTTTCAAGAGAAATCACACGAACGAGTGAAACGGTGTAAAACAAGCATGTACAGTTATTTCATAAACTGAGAACCCTCGTAATGCATTTCTATGGCTGAGCGAATAACAAAAAGAAAAGAATCACCATTGTAAATCATTTTATTTATATATATGAACAAATACTGAATATGCAAGAACAGAAGCTACGCATTCCTGGATATAAACGAACTTGTTTTGTTTGTGAACAAGAACAAAGCAATAACCAATATAAACAGAGATTCGTTGCTGAAAAAGAAATCTTACATTAACACATAAATTCCGAGCCCAACTTCGGAACCAGGCAAATACAAGTGACCGAGGGTTTGAAATAACCCAGAACCACCCAACAACAGGAGAGTTCGAATTGGCCAACCGACTTTTTTTTTGCAGAGGCAAACGAATACACAGAACCGTAAATTACTTCATTACATCGACGACAACAGTCGAAATCTCAGAGCAGACATCAGGCGTGAAAACGAAAAACCCAAATGGGGTTTCTAACCGACAACTCATCGTGACACTGATATGACGACCTAAGAACAGAAAGGAGCAAACCTCTACGACTCAGACTACCCTAATTGACGAAACTAATTAAATTTTACAGAACCGACAACAAAGACATAATTTATAAATGGAAGGATGCTACCCGTGGACAGAGCCGTCGAGTAATCAACAGAACGAGAGACCACCGCCAGTGTCCAAGTCGACACAGGTAGA